>JACEIK010003417.1:65218-84187 GCA_018107945.1 Datura stramonium | reverse complement strand
TTAGAGGCTTGCAGATTGTATATTCCCTGTGGTTAGCTGTACCGGTCGTGTGAGGCCGTGTGTATGTCTTAGTTGTTTATGATGGCCGTGTGAGGCCTCACTCAGTTGATAGTGGATACCTTGTCGATCACATAGAAGTTTAGCACCTGTTTTCTCGATTCAGGAGTAACTAGACAGCATGGTGGCCTTGTCGGCCCGCATAGGTTCCTTCATACTACTGTTGTTCTAGTTAGTTGTTGTCTGCTTACAGGTGTCTATAGGCTTTGTCGGCCGGATGCTGTATTTACAACCATTATATAGCCCGTTGTTTTCTTGAATCTAGAAGTTAGATCTAGCTTGGCACTAGAAGTGCTTAGGCTCAGCTAGTCCAGCAGTCTAGGTCCCAGTAGGGCACCAGGTGCCAGTCATGCCTCCCAAGGCGGGGCGTGACAGTATCCATCCACACCCATTCCCAATCCCTCTTTAATTCATGATATTCCAGTTGATGAATCTATGGGGTTTTAACCCAATATGTGAATTCTCTAAATATAAATCATGGGTACGATCTAAACATGTTTCTAATGTTGAATTATGATTAATGGGCATATTTTACAATGTTTTCAATTATGAATTATGTTTTTTAAGTTTTATAAATTATGATGCCCATCCATGAAATTGATGAAAGTTGAAATCTATGAAATATGTATTCAAGCATGATGAGATGTATATGAAGAAAGTATGATTTCAAATTATCCATGTCTATATTCATGTTTTCAAATGATCAAGTCTATGTCAAGTATGTTTAAGTATTGGGCAAGCCCATATGATCAAGTATGTTTCATGATTCATCTAAACTTTATGTATTAGCTTACTATATGGATTTTGGAGTCTAGACTCCCATTATTTTCAGCTTGTGATATGTTTTGAGCCCAAGGCTCCTCATGTTATGATTTCAGATTTATGCATGTATGTTATGAGTCAGCTTTATCATTTGATGATTGTTCAGCTTCGTTGAAAAATGAAGGAGTGCATATGCATGTTTTTTTGGGAGTAGTTTCTAGAACCAAGTAGGCTAAGGGTCAGTCAAACCTATTCCTCAGAACTACGCACCAACATAGGTATGTTTAGATTATTTAGGACCTCCCTTGTGAGCTTTCCCCTGCCCCAACGGGCCTTCAACTTGATATCAATATCATGGTAGCATCTTAACCCTGGCAAGGCTTTGGACGGATCTACCCACTTGAGTGTGATAGTCAGAAGACGTAAGATCTATCGTGGTAATGTTGATTATATGAAGAGCCTCCCATTGTTCCTCATGATTTCAGTTATGCATGTTCATCAGTCATGTTATTATTGTTTCAACAGGTTTGACCTAATGTTCAGCTTTACTTATGATTATCAGTTTTCAACTTTAGTTCATTCGATTTAATTATGATATTCAGTAATGTTCAGATCATGATTTCAGAAAATAGCATGCAAGCCCTACTCTCATAATCTTATCTTGATTATGTTTTATGATATGCATGGTTTATGATTTTACTTACTTAGCGGTTTTACTTACCTTACATACTTGGTACGTTCCATGTACTGACTACATACTCTATGTTGTATCATTTTATGATACAGGCTTGAATATTCAGGCTCAGCCACGCTATTAGCTAGACTCTCAACATCAGTATCTCCCGATCTCAGTTGGTGAGTTGTCATCTTTTGAGAGCCCTTCTTTTTAGTTGTATTTGTATTTTTAGTTTCAGACTATAGTCAGTTACTTGGGGTCTTGTCCCATAAACTCGTCATTAGTATAGGCTTTTCAGACATAGATTGTAATCAGCTTCTAACTTGAGTTATGTATTCTAATGTTATTAGATTATCAGACTTCCTCTATGTTAATTATGTTGATCTTCCGTTTTATTATAATTGAGTTAAATGTAATGTTCATGTCATGGGTCGACTTGGAGTCTCTTGGGGTTCTTTATCCCGTGTATCCATCCGAGCATATATTCAGGTCGTGACAAATATATTATGTGAAACCATCGGAGAGTATATTTATTACCCGACTCATGTTATTTAGATTGAGATAATGTCAGTTAATGAGAATTGTACTTTTGAGGAAGTCACTATTGTGTATTTGAACATAAGACTTGTTAGTTAAGGTCAAAGAAGTATTTTTTTGAGACCAAAATATTATAGCACAACTATCTTCTATGAAAGACTACTTGAGAGTACAAATGTGACATTCGTAGTGAATGTCCATATCCTGAAAATTTGATAAAAGTTTCGGCCACGTTCGAGGATGAACATTATTTTAAGTTGGGGAGAAGGTAATAACCCATATTGTTTTTAGAGTTATTTAGTAATTTCACCAAATAAATAAA
The DNA here is from genome assembly GCA_018107945.1 of Datura stramonium. Taxonomy (NCBI): domain Eukaryota; kingdom Viridiplantae; phylum Streptophyta; class Magnoliopsida; order Solanales; family Solanaceae; genus Datura; species Datura stramonium. The sequence goes on along the minus strand of JACEIK010003417.1, from coordinate 81,833 downwards.
AAAGAAAAGGCAAAGCCTTATTAAGAAAAAGGGCAGCAACGCTGGTAGAATCAAAGCAACAGGGAAAAAAACCGCAGATGAGAAAAGAAAAGAAAAGGAGAAAAAGATAATAAAAAGGAGAGAAAGATAATGATTTTTTATCCAAAGTATCAAGGTAATGATTCTAATATTTTATTTAAGTTTATTATGCGATTATGAGTGAATGTTTATGTGAAATTATGAAGAATTGAGAAAGTTTAGCCCTAGGGTTCTTCAATCTAAATCGTTGATTTGAAAGAAAAACGTTAAATTCAATTTTAAATAGTGTTCTAGAATCCTTTCATCGAGGAGAATCTATTGGTGGTCATGGTTTAGGAATTCTGCCCCATTTACTAGAGATGACTTTTTAGGTCAATCCTTTGACCACGAGTTTGACTTGTGTTAAAAAATTTAAAAAACATCTGTTTAAGGGTTTTTGACCATTTTAAACTCATTTTTGTGTAGTTTGAGGTGATTTAGAGATCCAAGAATGACATTCTAATTTACTGAAAAGAGTGGTTAAGTTGTGAATTCGAGGTAAGTTAGACTTGAAGCTTTGAATGCTTGCTTTTCAAATTTCTTTTAAAAGTGTGTTTTGTCTGCCTGGTCAATTTGTTGGGACGAGAGTATTCTTGGCAGAATTGGTGGTATTTGAGTCCATCCGCATATATCTTATGTTTGAGAATTCTAAACTCTTTTTATTGTAAGAACTATTTTGTGGAGTGATGCGGTAGTGAGCCATGAGGTTGGGGCATTATGTATGCTTCTTGACAGTATTGGCATTCGGTATGCTTCTTGAAAATACTACGCATTGTGTATGCTTCCTAATATATTTGAGCATTGTGTGTGCTTCTTGACAGTATTGGGAATTGCGTATTCTTCTAAACAATACCGAGCTTTGTGTATGCTTCCTAATATGTTTGGCGCATTGTGTATGCTGTCGTGGACTAGTGGTGTTGATTGATTTTTTGATGTCATTCATTGAAAGCCATCAACATAAATTGTGTTGAGATATATAGTATTCTTGATAAATAATTGTTTGAACCTTGTTAAAAATTATATTATGATATAATTTTCGTGCATAATATTTCTGTGCTTTTGGTGTGTTTGTATTTTCTGACACTTGTTCCAGGGGTATTTAAGGTGGCGGGTCGAGGATCTTACTGAGTTATATTTACGCATAACTCACCCCTTACATGCATGTTCATGTAGATACTTATTGGTGATGACGGGGTTAGTAGTTGACGATTGTGCTAAAGTAGATCTAGTTGTTTAGGTGAGACACTGCATTGTTTGTGGAGGTTCCCAAAGGAGTCCTCGGTATTTATTTATCTAATTTTTTCTTGTTGGATTTACACACAACAGATGTTACAGCCTGTAAGTTCCTATTTTTTAACAGAGGTGTGCGTATGTGCATTGAGAAGTTTAGGGTATGGAAAGTGGGGGTAAAGGCTCCAAGGTGGAATACGCAGGAACATCATCGAGTGCGCAGGAGGCCGAGATCGGAGGCATGGCGCACCAGGCATGTCGCACCCATGTATTAGCGCTATGGGCAGCGCGCCGCGTCCCCCTGCCACCACCTCACATATATCTATATGTTAAGTGTAAGGTTTAAGTCATTTTAATATTTCGCAAAATGGAAGCTCGACTGAGGTGACAAGTTATCACGAGTTTCTACTTTTAGAATGAAAATTACACTGCTAAATCACCTCCAAACATCAATTCTTCTTAGGTAGTGATTCCTAGGCCTATGAAGAACGTATCTACTGAGTTATTTCTTCAAAATTGGCTCGGTTGAACGGAGTCCCAATAAGTAGAAGTTGTAGAAATCACTTCTAATCAAGTCCTAATCGTCTACAAGTGATAAGTAAGTATTTCTACCTTCTGAATTCTTATAAATTCACGAGTCCTTGATTGAATTTACACAAATTATGTATTGTGGTCATTGTGGGTATTTTTTGATGTTGTTATCTATTGTCATGGATTAAAAACAGAATTATTAAATCAATGTAAAGGCTATGAGCTGGAGGAATTACTAATTCTAAACTGGAAAAACATTGGGCAAGCAGAAAATGGTAATCAAGGTATGTTAAGGCTATTCTCTTTCGGCAAGTATTCTCATTATATAGTGACTACAACTTGTATCTCTATTGTAGCTTCTGATTTTATATGTTGTTGTTAGCTTCTACGAGTAGAAGTGAAGTTATAGCATCCCTTGTTGGGAAACCGTACATTCAATGTGATAAACGCTAGGAGCATTATAACGAATTCCCTATTCATTTGTTTACTGTCTTGAAGTATTCTGATGTCTTATTGTCATACCAAGGCCTTAGAAGCTTGTCATTTGCTAGTGAGTATAACTTAGTAAGGTTGGGAAGCATAGGGCGCAGCTGGGCAATATAACTTTCTGTTGACGCCTATATAGACAATAAAGCTCGCCCACAGGCCGTTGACATACCTTGACACCTCCAAGGGCAGAACCTTAATAGGGTGGTCTTATCATCGAGTCAGAGGCACCAGGGTTGCCCAATGAACCGAGTGATATCTTGCCATGTGTTTGGTTATTGTCAGTGACCGCTAACTTCAGTCAACTTACCGCTTTTCGTATAGGCCGTTCAAGAAATCACCCTAGTTATTAGAAGTCTGATAGACCAGATGATACCCTAAGGATGGTGGAGTCTTGTTAGTGATTAGACGTGGGGCCAACACCCCAAGCTACTCTTGCAGATGCCCATGTACATGTTTCCTCGAAGAGCTAAACCCAGTTGTACTTGCCTGCGTGGCTATGAATGGCTCAGAAGAGCTATATGTTATCTGGACTGACCAGGTTGACGTCTAGGGGACTAGAAAAATAGCATCACAGTATTACCTTTAGGATAAGAATTACAGTAAGTTGTCTGTGGGAAGTTAGGGATGACTGCTCAGGATCATGTCTAGTTAGTAGCAACCCTATAGTTGTAATAAGAGAATGAACTACATAGTTGGTCACTTATGACCTTACTGTTTGCTTATAAGCCACTATGTACTAGCATGACCTTTGGAGTATCTCTTAGGTCACCCCGGACCTCTTCGTATTTTGTCTAAACTGACTGATGTTGTAACTGCTGCCAGGACCCACTGGTTAGGTGTAGGCATATGGGGTGTGCCTGTTGGCAGCTATATAGACTATTTTAGGGGCGAATAACGGTTTCTTTAGGCCTATTGGGCTATGTACGCCTTTTGAGTGATTAGATTTGAGATGGTAGCATAGTGAACCTAGGTGGGGTTAATTGTATTTCATACTTCCTTTCTTCATGAATAACTAAGAGGGTGCTAGTTGTACGAACCGCTTATGGATCTATGATGCTGGTGACGCTTACAGAGTTATAGAATTCTTACGGAGCTACAATGTTGTTGATGCTTACGGAGCTATGTGCTATCATTTACAAAACTATAGACTGCTTTTAGAGCTACGAACCTTAATTGCTTACGGAGCTAATAATTGTCTAAAAGGATTTAAATGAAGCCTTTGGGGCAACATTGAAATCTCCCATGGACGCCTTCTACGCCAAAATGGCATTTCCGACCCTCACTAGCGCCTGGTGTGCCTGAGACATAGTTGCAGTTACTTATAGGGCCTTAAGGATACGAATAGGGGTATATAGACTGATTGGTGCTTGTCGGGGCTTATAGGGGCCAGGGTAGGTTATCTCTGTGTTTATTGTACCTTCCAGTCTTATGGGTGCCAGGTTAGGTTCTTGTTTATATACTTGCTAGCTAGATATATCTTATGAATGTATAAACTTACAGCCTAAGTTCCTGTTTGCATAATTTTCTACTAGATGCAGGCTATGGTTATGAAAGCATACAGGTTAACTTTTGCCCCTTTTTGCTGATTACTTTTAGTGTTTGTTAGCTTCTACTCAGCTTTTATTACTTCTTTACATATTCAGTACATATTGTACTAACACCCATATATGGGGTGTTGCATGCTTGCTTGCAGGTTTTGACAGAGAGGTTTCGGGACCACCTTAGCAGCCATTCAGAGTCGGTAGATTGGTCAGCTGCTTTCATTCGGAGTTACCAGATAGTAGAGGTTTGCTTGACCTTTGTTATATAGTTTTGGGTAGCCTGGGCCCTTTCCTGACCAATATTTCACTCTTAGAGGCTTGCAGACTACAGTCTTCAGTTCCTAGCTAGTTGTGCGTTGTTGGTCGTATGGGGGTCTATATATGTTATGTTTGGTATGTTGGCCACGTGTGGCCTAGTTTAGCTATTTGTTAGCAGCCCTGTCAGCTGTAGTTTTATAGAACTACCTGCCTTCCTTTTGTTATGACTTAGACAGCATGGTAGTATCGTCCTCCCATATAGGATCCTTTTATTATCGTGATTGCTAGCTTAGCTATCTTATGCAGGTTATATGTTGCGGCCTAGTCGGATGGAGGCTATGTTTACAGCCGAGATATAACAATTTGTTTTCTTGCTCTGTGCTGATGGCATGCACAAGAAGCATATGTGTCCAGCCAGGTCAGCTCAGAGTCCAGTGTTGCATTAGGTGCTAGTTACACCTCCCAAGGTAGGGCATGACAAACATGGTATCAGAGCAACGTCGTATATTAGGGAGTCTGCAAGTTGTGTCTAGTAGAGTCTTGTTTATAAATGTGTTGTTCACCACATTTTACAATCAGCGCTACGAGGAATGATAGTATGGTTACCCCTCCTTCTTTTCAAGATCGTGTTATAGAGCCGAGTTTTATAGGGTTGAGTCCCTAAGATTATGTTGTTATGTCTGTGTCATGACCCGAACATAGACCCGAATCATAACATGGGACAAGGAATCCTGAGAGGCCCCAAGTCGACCCATGGCATAAGCATACATCTAACTTCATTCACTTTATGCGGAAAACTAATCATAAGGCATAGCGGAAACATAAACATAATCATAGCATGACATAACGTAAGGAATCACTAGTCCTACATGCAAGCTGAGTACTACATACTATCTAAAAGCCTCTACTCCATAAGATGGGTTGATGGGACAACGTCCCCAACTAACCCGACCAAGTAATGAAATATAAATGACATAAATGTCTACTCAAATGGCCCTTGGAACATGAGGATTCACCAACAAGCTGAAAGCAAACCCTAAAATGATCTAAAGATGAGGATGAGTCTGAGAGCCAGGTCCTGTATCATGAAACGATATAGCATAGAAAGTATGTGGTCAGTACATGGAATGTACCGAGTATACAAGGTAAGTAAAACGGATATTTAAAATATGTAAAAAGCTCATAAAACATCATAAGAGTAGGACATCATGCTCATATCATAAATATTGTAACATAACATATCATAAGGCTTAATGTTTTCAAAGAATTCGTAATACAATTGTAATCACAATCATAAGACAAAAGTCATAATAAACATTACTTGAGCCAACATACGTAATCATTAACATGCATAAATCATGAGAAACAATGGGAGACTTCTCTTAACCGACATACCTCATATGAGCAGACATGGAGCCCGACTTGTAAACCTCGTCGAGAGGCCATTTATACATTGCCATTGGTAGAACCATGAAGGGAGTGATCACGTGAAAAGGGCCATTTGGGTCGGGGACAATCACAAGGGAGGTCCCAACATACCTACGTTGGCAGGTAGTTTCTGAGATCCTGGGCAGAACCTAGGCCTCGAACCTACTCGGTGTTCGATACTACTCCCAAAACATATATAGTGCTCATAGTATAACATGCATGAGTTCATGGGCTAGTTAAATCATGATAATCATAACATGCTTGTAAATACGTGAACTAGCCATGAATCGGCCAAAACATAATTCATAAATCATAAGGTTCATGCATACTTGTAGATCATCAAATCATGATGGGTAATTGAATAATTCCATATTTCAAATCATAAGTCATGCTGGTTTGTTAATATCAACAATTGAAGAGTAGATCATAAATCGATTCATCATAGAACATGCATAATTAGGCTTAATTTGGTAGACATCGAAATCAATAATTTTGTAAGTAAAATAAATGTAAAATCTGATCAAAATCCATCAAATATGATGTAAATCATAAATCATAAAAGCCCATTAGCAAATCATTAGAAATTCACAAAAATTAAATTGAAATCCCATGAGATTTTTGGTAGATTTTCATAAATTAATAGAGAATGGGAATGGATGTTAACGGAATCACCTATTCGTAACCCTACATACCTGGGTAAGATCATATTCTAAAGTTCTTGAACGCCCAAGGATGAATTTATAGGAAATAAACTTGATTCTATGCTTGATCTCTCTAGAATTCTCTTAGTATGCATGCATGGGAATCATCCATGAAATAGGGACTTAACCTATCATAAAATACCCAGAAAAATATATGAAAAAATGTAGTTAGGGCCTTATAGCATGGAAAGGTCGAAAACACCCTTAATGAAAAGTCCCTGAAAAACTGCCCTAGACAAACCAACGACTGATCTCACGTGTTGTTGTCTGAAACCATGACATGTGGTATATATTCATTGGATCCACTGTCTCATCAATACCTTCAAATCCTTCCCACGACTTGACAGGATGAGTCGTTGGTCCAAACAATGGGTCATCGAGTCGGTCATTGTCAACTCGCTGTCCAAACCGGAACTTCCTCGCTAAGGCTATCTTTTACACCAACACCGTCGACCGAGACTACTAGAGCTGGATCTCCCAAACATTTCTTCAAAAAGTGATACATTAAACATAGGAGGCATGGAAGATAACTCTGAGGGCAAGTCCAACTCATACGGTACCTTACCAACTCTTCTCATAATTCGGTAGGGACATACATAACGGGGACTGAGTTTTCCTTTCTTCCCAAACCGCATGACTCCCTTCATGGGAGATAACTTCAGAAATACCTAATCGTCCACTAAACTCCAACTCTCTCCTCCTCATATCAGCATATGACTTTTGACGACTCTGAGCGTATTTCATCCTGTCCCTTATCAACTAAACCTTCACCATAGACTCATGAACTGAATCTGGCCCTATCATGGCTTTCCACCAACCTCAATCCATCCGAAGGGATATCTACATCTCTGCCCATAGAGAGCCTCGAACGGTGCCATCAGATACTGGAGTGATAACTGTTATTGTAAGAAAACTTAATCAGGGGCAAGTGATCATCCCAACTACCTTTAAAGTCCATTACACAAGCTCTCAACATGTCTTCGAGAGTTTGAATTGTTCGCTCCGCTTCACCATCCCTTTGCGGATGAAATGCTATGTTGAGTTTAACCTGAGTTCCAAGCCCTTTTTGGAAAGACCGCCAACACTCAGAGGTAAATTGAGTACCTCGGTCTAAAACAATGGACAAGGGAAATCCATGTAATCGAACCAACTCTCAGATATAAAGTTTGTCATAATCATTCGCTGTCTACCACCACCCAAATGGAATCATATTGTCAGTGAGTACGAGGTAATCCTGTTATGAAATCCATATTAATCTCTTCCCACTTCCAAGTAGGTATGCTGATATCCTGAAGTACTCTTCCCGGCCATTGATGTTCAACCTTTACTTGCTGACAGTTCGGGCATCTGGCTACGAATTCTGCAATATCCTTTTTCATGCCATCCCACAAATAGATTTCTCGTAAATCGCAATACATCTTAGTGGCAACCGGATGGATGGAATACCTGGATCCATGGGCCTCAAGCAATATCTGGCTCCTCAAATCATCAACATCTGGGACACATAAGCAACCCTGGTACTGAAGCACACCATCTCCCCATTGGGAGAAGACCTCCACCTTCTGACTTCGAACGTCTTCCTTCAACTTCACTAATGTTGGGTCCTCATCTTTTCTAGCTTTCACATCAGTCACCAAGGATGATTCTGACCCGTTTTGGAAAACACCACCACCATCGGTTGGGTCGACCAACCTAACTCCTAACCTTGCAAGTCAATGGACATCTCTCACCATCTCCTTCTTTCCCTCATCCATATAGGATACACTCTCCATAGAGATCCTACTAAGTGCGTCCGCTACCAAATTAGCCTTATCTGGATTGTAAAGGACACTTATATCGTAGTCCTTGAGTAGCTCCAACCGCCTTTTTTGCCAAATATTGAGATCTTTCTGCGTGAACACATATTGTAAGCTCTTGTTGTCCGTAAACACATCCACATAGACCCCATACAAGTAATGTCTCCATATCTTTAATGCAAACACCATTGCGGTCAACTCAAGATCATGGGTCGGGTAATTCTTCTCATGGACTTTCAACTGTCTCGAGGCGTATGCTATTACCTTCCCCGCTGCATCAGTACATACCCGAGCCTAATTTTCGAACCATCACAATACACCACAAAACCATATGTACCCACGGGTAGAGTCAACACCTGTGCAGTAGTAAGTCGAGTCTTCAACTCTTGGAAGCTCTTCTCGCAAGCCTCCGACCATTGGAACTTCACCTTCTTTTGAGTCAACTTGGCCAAAGATGCTGCAATGGATGAAAAACGCTCAACGAATCTCTGATAATAGCTTGCTAGGCCCAAGAAACTCCGAATATCCGAAGGATTCACCGGTCTAAGCCAATTCTTCACTGCCTCAACTTTTTGAGAATCTACCTTTATGCCCTCGCTTGATACCACGTGACCCAAAAATGCTACCGAGTTCAACCAAAAGTCACATTTGCTAAACTTTGCATACAATTGGCGATCTGTGAATGTCTGAAGCACTACTCTCAAATGAGTGGCATGCTCCCCCTCGCTCCGAGAGTATATAAGAATATCATCAATGAACACGATCATGAACATGTCCAGATACGGCTTAAACACCCTATTCATCAGGTCCATAAAAGTCGCAGGAGCATTTGTTAGCCTAAAAGACATAACTACAAACTCATAATGACCATACCATGTCCTGAAGGCTGTCTTCGGGACATCAGACTCCCGAACCCTGAGTTGATGATACCCGAACCTGAGATCTATCTTTGAGAAACACTTGGAACCCTGAAGCTGGTCAAACAAATCATCGATCCTAGGAAGAGGGTACCTATTCTTAACGGTGACCTTTTTCAATTGTCGATAGTCCATGCACATCTGAAGCGAACCATCCTTTTTCCGGACTAATAACACTGGTGCACCCCATAGAGACTTGCTCGGTCTAATGAATTCCTTATCTACGGGTCCTTCAACTAATCCTTCAAATCCTTTAGCTTGGCTAGAGACATCCTATAAGGAGGAATAGATATAGGCTGCGTGTCCGGTAGAAGGTCAATTTCAAAATCAATCTCCCGCTCTGGAGGAACACCGCGCAAATCATCGGGAAAGACCTCTGGGTACTCACGCACCATCGAAATTGACTGGATAGTCGGGGTCTCGGACTCGACATCCTCAACCCTACCTAAATGATACATGCAACCCTTGGAAATCATCATTCTGGCCTTAAGATATGAAATAAATTGACCAACTGGTACAACCGAAGTACCCTTCCACTCCAAAATTAATTCACCTGGAAAACGAAATTCCATCGCACGTGTTCTACAATTTACAAAATCATAACACACATACAACTAATCCATACCAAGAATAATATCTAAGTCAGTCATGGCTAACTCCACAAGGTCTGCGGAGGTGACTTTATACAATATAGTGACCATGCACCCTCTATACACCCGCCTAGCTACAACCGAATCACCAACACGAGTAGAAACTGAAAATGGTTCTGACAGAGTCTGGGGACTAAGTCCAAAGCTAGCGACAATGTAAGGAGTCACAAAAGACAAATTAGCCCCCAGATCTAGCAAGGCATAAACATTAATATGAAAAAAATGCAACATACCCGTGAGCATATCCGGGGAGACCTCCTGCTCCTGGCGGGGTGCTAAAGCATAGAACCTTTTTTGACTTTGGTCGCCGGCTGAACTAGTCGAGGCACCCTGTTGAGGGGGACGTGTTGCTGGAGCGGCTGAACTGGCTGTTACCATATGGGCTCCACCCCCCCCCCGATCTGGCTGAAGGGCAATCCCTGAGTCTGTGTTCGAGTTTGTCACACCCGAAACAAACATTCAAACCGACTAGGCACCTCCCTGGATAATTCTTGTCGCATCCAGCATAAAATAGGAAGGCGCAATCTATCTGCATGCTACTTTGGCCTCTCGAATCTAGAGTCCTATTCCTCCGATCCCCTTGGAATCTCGATGGAAAACTGGCCGATGATGGTGCTGGAGTGATAGACCTGTGCTGAGACTGCTGACGTTATCCACCCCCTAATCTGACCTGAGAAGTCCCGTAACTATCGGTCCTAGCCCTTTTGGTCTCTCTCTACCTCCGATAGACCAACTCCATCTGCTGAGCATGAAACACAATGCGGGGAAAATATATATCCGACACAACATGGCGATCCTGCAGTCCTTATCCAGATAGCCCACCACTCCATGTACAAAACGGCTCACCTGAGCTCTTTATCTCGCCACCAACTCTGGCGCATACATGGATAGAAGGGTGAACTACAATGCGTACTCCTGAATGGACATGTCACCCTACTTCACGTTAATAAACTCGGCTACCTTAATCTCCCTCATCTCTCGAGGGAAAACTTGATCCAAGAATGCCGCGTGGAACTCTTCCCAACCTATAGGGCCTACACCCACTACCCTAGCATCTCTCCACTATTTGAACCATATGAGAGCCACCCCCCTTTAGCTAATAGGAGACCAAATCAACACAATCTCCATTGGTTACCCCCATAAACTAGGTGATCTTTAGAATATCCTCGATGAAATCGTGCGGATCCTCATCCACTTTGGACCCAAAGTACTCCGAAAGGTTCATCCTTAAGAAATCTCTAATCTGGGGCCGCTGTCGCATTTCCATTCTATGGAATAGCACAACAGCCTGCTGGTTGACCTAAGCGATCAAGGACTGCGCCAATATTTGGATAGCCTCCCGAAACTCAGCGTGGGCAACTAGCTCTAGTGCTTGGGGCTCCTCAGTAGGTGGGGCTTGCTGTTGCCCATGATCATTGCCATCTCCGTGGCCTTCACCATTTCCATTTTTCTTCCACTCATTCTTCTGGGATCCATGTTTCTGCAATCGCGAATAGCATGAATTAGAAGGATAGAAAGAGTTTTCATTGCACGACAAGGATCATGAAAGCAGGGAACATTTTCTAAATGTCTCGTAGCTTGTTCTTCATAAGTGTGGCGCGCTTCACACCAATGAAAAAAGACTCTACTTAATGCGGATTTCAGAAACCCTAGGAAACTTCAAACCTATGGATCTGATACCAAGTTTTTCATGACCCGAATGTAGACCCAGATCGTAACACGGGACAAGGAACCCCGAGAGGCCCCAAGTCGACCCATGGCATAAGCATCCATCTAAATTTATTCACTTCATGCAAAAATATAATCATAAGGCATAGAAGAAACTTAAACATAATCCTAGCATAACATAATATATCCTAGCATAATCATAAGTCATACACACAAGCCAAGTACTACACACTGTCTGAAAGCCTCTACTGCATAAGATGGGTTGATGGGACAACGCCCCCAACTAACCCTTTCAAGTACTAAAATATAAATAATATAAATGTCTAGTCAAACGGCCCTCGGAACATGAGGACTCACAAAAAAGCTAAAAGTGAACCCTGAGATGATCTAAAGATGAGGATGAGCCTGACAGCCGGATCCTGTGTAATGAAACAATACAACATAGAAAGTATGTGGTCAGTACATGGAATGTACCGAGTATGCAAGGTAAGTAATACGGACATTTAAAATATGTAAAAAGGCTTATCAAACATTATAGGAGTAGGACATCATGCTCATATCATAAATATCATAACATATCGTATCATAAGCCTCAATGTTTTCAAAGCATTCGTAATACAATCGTAATCATAATCATAAGAGAAAATCCATAATAAAAATTACTTGAGCCAACATACGTAATCATAAACATGCATAAATCATGAAGAATGTCGAGAGACTTCTCTTAACCGACATACTCCATATGAGCATGCATGGAGCCTGAATTTTAAACCTAGTCAGAAGATCGTTCATACTTTGCTAAGGGTAGAACCATGAAGGGCGTGATCATGTGAAAAGGGCCATTTGGGTCGGGGACAGTCACAAGGGAGGTCCCAATATACCTACGGTGGCACATAGTTTCTGAGATCCGGGGCAGAACCTGGGCCCCGAACCTACTCAGTGTTCGATACTACTCCCAAAACATATATAGTGCTCATAGTATAACATGCATGAGTTCATGCACTAGTTAAATCATGATAATCATAACATACTTGTAAATACATGAACAAGCCATGAATCTAGGCCCGTGAATCGGCCAAAACATAATTCATAAATCATAAGGTTCATGCATACTTGTAGACCATCAAATCAAGATGGGTAATTCAATAATTCCGTATTTTAAATCATAAGTCATGGTGGGTTTGTAAATATAAGAAATTGAAGAGTACATAATAAATCGATTCATCATAGATCATGCATAATTAGGTTTAATTTGGTAGACATCAAAATCAATAATTTTGTAATCAAAACAAATGTAAAATCTGATCAAAATCCATCAAATATGATGTAGATCATAAATAATAAAAGCCCATTATCTAATAATTAGAAATTCACAAAAATTAAATTGAAATCCCATGAGATTTTTGGTAGATTTTTTCATAAATTAGTAGAGAATAGGCATGGCTGTGAATGGAATCACCCATTCATAACCCTACATACCTGGGTAAGATCAGATTCTAAAGTTCTTGAATGCCAAAGGATGAATTGATAGGAAAATAAAACTTGATTATATGCTTGATGTCTCTAGAATTATCTTAGTCTGCATGCATGGGATTGATCTATTCAATAGGGACTTAAGCTATCTTAAAATGCCCAAAACAATACATGAAACGACGTAGTTTAGGGCCTTATAGCATGGAACCCTTAATGAAAAGTCCTTGAAAAACTGCCGTGGACAAACCATCGACTGATCTCACGGGTCATTGTGTGAAACCACAATACGTGTATCCATTCATTGGATCCACTGTCTCATCAATACCTTCAGATCCTTCCCACGACTCGACAGGATGAGTCATTGGTCTAAACAACGGGTCATTGAGTCGGTTGTTGCCAACTCCCTGCGCAAACTTGAACCTCCCTTACCACGAGCCTCACCACGACTCGTGGTTGCTTTCAACGAGTCGTGGTCTCTATCCATTGAGTGCACTGGAAATCTTACCATGTAGACAACGATTGCTTACAACGGGTCATTGTAACTCATGACGGGTCATTGAATGACCCCTTACTTCCCCAAATACTAAAGTCCATCTCTCACCATGACTACAAACGACGACTTGTTGTTTCTCGCAATGAGTCGTTACATTTGTCGTTGCTTCCATAGAAACCCGGACTTCTTAAACCATGACTGGTAATAATGGCTCGTGGTTTCCAACCACGAGTCATTACACCTCTCATCCTATGACGTTTTTCCCAATTTTAGTAGTTTTCAATTTTTAACTCTCGGGTCCACTCTTAGGCACTTTCAGGGTATTACAGTATGTCTAGAATAATGTTTTATATAATACAAACTAAAACCAGCCATAGGTTAGATACAGTAACAGGAAAGGGTACCAGCGGGATGCAATAGTTTAGGGACAGCCCAGCTTAAGGGAAAAAGGGGACATCTTTTCAATCTCCCCAGCATCATCCCCAAGCACCAGGAACCTCATAAGGTAAAAGACATGTCAGCATCGTTCCTAGCCCTTCCTACACCCTCGAAATAGGAGGTCAGGAGTGTAGTATATATATGTTGGCTTACTTAGTAGCTACTCAATATTAGACAGGGACAATAGTTAATGTTGGTTTACTTGAAAGGTACAAAAGATTGTGAAAGTGTGAGATTCTCACCTCCAGCCCTTTGGAGTTTGTTGGATTTCAGACCTTAGCCCCACTGTAGTATGATATGGTTATTTCTCACCTCCCAGCCTTTTCTCAGTATAGAAGAAAGTGTAAGTGTTGACGCTATATGGCCAAGAGTAAATAGTAAAGGAAGGTTAGACCCATTGATTCTTGGGGGTATTATAAAAGTGGTAAAGACCCGAGCACTTAAATAAGCTACCTAGACCTTCAGTACAAAAAACTAAAGATAGCAGATAAGATTGCTAAGAGCAGCCGAGTACTTGTGAGGGTCCATAAGCAAAAGACTCCCAGTAATAGCAAAGGTTAGGCCATAAATAGGCAAATCCTACCGTAGTATGTTAAGGGCAGTGGTGAATACATAAAGATTAATGGCTATTGCCTCCAGCTTGTTATGTTCAAAAGACAAAGAGATTATGTGAGGTGTACTGGACCGAGTGCGGGTCAGGATGATACAGGTTTGTAGACATAGCCAGGAATATCCTTGCCAGTACGGTGCATGGGGAATGAACCCCAGATTTTAGCCTATAGAAGCAAGGGAAAACATGAATATTTAGCTCTGGAGGACAACAGAAACACCCCTAGGCTGTAGCGGGCTGATATAGCTTGGAATCGACGTTGCATGTCAAGATATAAGCATCAGGCTGGCATTTAAAGGATAGTGAGATTGTGACTTAGAATACTTCAATATCACCTCTAGTTTTGGATAAGAAGGAGTGATGGTATGGAGGCCCTAGCCTAGTACAGCCCAGAGACAAAGCCAAGCAAAAGGATTCATCGGCCTTTGAGATAGAAGGGGACGGAGTCTTGAGACTTGGAGGTCGGCTCCGTGTCCCAAATGTGGTAGGGCTTTATTGGTGGACTGTAGCAAAGGTACACCACGTACGTTATTCTCTCCAACTAGGTTCTATGAAAATGAATCAGGTTACAAAAGAGATCAAGTGGTGGCATGGGAAGAAGAAAGGCATTGTTGAGTCATAGCACGGTGCCCCAATTGCCAACAAGTAATGGCCAAATATCGAAAACTTGGCAGGCTAACTCAGGAGATAGTCGTGCCTGGAAAATAGTCAATATGGATTTATTTATAGATATACCTTGTACCAGGCATAAACTTGACCCTACTGGTGTCATTGTTGAAAGGATAATGAGATCAACTCATAATTTGCCAGTCAGTACTACGTTCTAGGTAAAGGTTATGCTGAGTTAAATACTAAAGAGATAGTTCATCTACATGATGTCCCAGTGTCTATCAGTTCTGACAGTGGGGCACAACTTATAGCTAGGTTCTGGAGAGGGTGTCAGAACGGATTGGCGTGAAGATTAAGTTGAGTACAGCTCCTCGTCCTTAGAATGATGGCCAAGTTGAGTACACATTTTAGACGCTCAAAGATATGTACGGCCGCGTATGCTAAACTTCAAGGAAGTTGAGATGACCATCTATCTCTTATGGGGTTTGTATCTAACAACAGTCACCATTTTACTAGTAAGATGGTGCCTTATGAGGCTTTATACGAACAGAAATGCAGGTCCCCCATGGGATAGTTCGAAGTGAGTAAATTAGAGTTAATGGGACTTGAAAAGATGCACCAATTATAAGAGGAGATTGAGCTCATCAGAGAGCATTTACTGACAGCCCAGAGTCATCAGAAGTCCTATTTCAAGATGCGGCGTAGGGACTTGGAGATTGATGTGACGACTAAGTATCATTAAAGTTTCGCCAAAGAAGGGCGTTATGAGATTTTATGAGAAGGGAAAGCCCAGCCTTAGATTCACTATGCTATAATGGATCCTCCAGAAGATTTTCAAAGTGGCCTATGAGTTAGAGTTGCCCTCGGGTCTAGGATCTGTTCATCAATGTTATGCAAGCGTTTAGGAGACCTTTTCTCAGGTTGACGCAATTGAGAATGCTCAGTTACAGAAGAGTCATCCCACGCAGAGACTCCAACAGGTATACTGGATCATCAGGTCAGTAGGTTATCTTGAGAATCAAAGATGTGGCCTATTAAAGTCTTATGGAGGAATAGAAATATAGAAGAGATGTATTGGGAAGTTGTCGATGACACGAGATCTAGATATATTTAGCTATTCTAGACTCTATGAAGATAATATACAGACTCAGACAATTTCAGATAAGGAAATATAGTTTTCAGGTGATGTTAGTGCCTTTGTTGCTATTGTTATCAGTTGTTTACATATATATGGTAGAACTATGTTATTCAGTTGTAAGTAGCATCCTATGAGACGTTTGTATTGGACTTTTCTACATTTTAGGTTTCCAGATAGTCCATATTATAAAGGAGACTCTACTCAAATTTTTGGGGAAAATCTTAAGGATCAAAATCTCCTAAAGATAGCTTACATTCGAGGATTAATGTTCCTAAGGGGGGAAGATGTTACACCCCATAAGTTTTCATTGTTTAACCGAGGCGTGCATATCTGCATTGAGAAGTTTGGGGTACGACGCATATGGTTGAAGACTCGAAGGTGGAATATGCGAGTACATCATCGAGCGAGCAGGAGGTCGGGGCTAGAGCCACAACGCACCAGGCGTCGCACCGCGCAGCCCATACTGGCGTATGGCTGGCGAGTCCCTCCCGTGTATTGGTGTTATGGGCAGTGCGGCGTGCCCCCGCTGCCATTGCCTCACATATATATAGATGTTAAGTGTAAGGTTTACTTCATTTTAATATCTCC
>JACEIK010003417.1:32870-43066 GCA_018107945.1 Datura stramonium | reverse complement strand
CTTCTTTCTTGCTGATTAGATATAAAGCTTCATGTAGCTTAAAAGCCTCAGCCTCACTTTTATTTGTTCCTTATCAAATTTAAATTTGACATAAAGTGCAAACCCTTGTCTTAGTTAACGTATAAGGATGATACGGTGGAGGAGTAATCCAATTTTGACTAGAAATAAAGTTTTAGACCTATTTTTATCTCAAAAGTTAGCACTTGAGGTTAGAATTATTCAAAATACTATAAATAGACACATAATCTAGACATCCACGAATGCGAAACTAATATTTGAATTGTGAACAACATAACGCTAAAATTCAATACGGGGGATAAATAAAGAATAGATCTGGCGCTACATTAGGCCATTATTTCCAAAGGTGAACTTGGAAATAAAGGGGTGGGAGGGGGGACCACAAATTTGGTTCACATCGTGGAAAAACGAAAAAGGGAAAAACCAATGGTTTTTTTTTCTCAATTGTAGTGAAGAGTAGTGAGATGACAAAAGGCATCATCACACTCCGCAAGCAAAGGCGTACTGTTTAAAGAGGGATGATGACATAGCAAATAGCCAAATAGGCCTTTTTCTTTTGGCCTTTTTGGGGACTGAGAGCGACAAACATAGGGTGGCGCACGCACGCACGCACGATCAAAAGGGCGCTGCAATGCGATGCCTGCTCCAAAGGACAAAGAGACCCGCGCACGTAACGCCTATTTCTGATCAGTTGCATCAGCAAATCGCCACTACTTCTATCCTCCCAACTGCGCCATGAAGTAAGTCGCGAACACTTGTCCAGTTCAATACATATTATTTGCATCAATCTCTACTTGCTCTGTTAATTTGATTTGGAATATTACTTTTACATCCGTTAAATAAAAGCAAATATGAGGAGAAATTTCTGAAATTATCTTATTCTTTTTTTAAAATAAAATAAAATAAAATAAAATGTCGTTGTCAATCATAATTTAGTAATATGTATTGCCTCTTAATTTGTGACTATCAAAGTTGAATTCAATGATTTGGCGTCAAAAACATATCCAAAAGTTGAAAATGTATTCATGGAGCAACCTCAAGTTAACATATATTCATCACTAGTTCCTCTCCCACATTCTTACCTGAACAGTAATTAGGGTAACTTATTAAAATTAACGACCTAAAATCAAAATATATTAAAAGGTCTTTAAACCTATTTCGTAATATTTATATAATAATCAAACGCAAAAATAACTTCAGAAATTTCATCTAATGTAATAAAAGCGTATCATGTGGTGTGGGAACTAGGCACACATCATGGTTTTGAACTCTTCCATAAACAAATCATGACATTAAAAGCGGAGAAGAGGAAATAAATGAATATATTATGTATCAAGTTTCGAATCATATATCACTTATATTTTAATTTTTTTTGATTAAAAAATAATGTACAAAAAAACTTATTTTTCCATGTATAAATCTACATGATAAAATAAATAGCTAATTAAAAATAATGAAATTGAAATTAAAAAGGGAAAATTGTCAAAATTACTTCATTTCAATTCGTCTGATCTACCAAAGATAAAATGTATCAAAATATTTTTTTTAATCTTAGAATCTTAATTATATCATATTAAAAGTTAAAACTAAAAAATATTATTATTTAAATAAATTTTAAAATTAATAAGACAAATAAATTGAAATTAAGAATGGATAAAAGAGAATTAGTGTACGATTAAAAACAATAGATACTACAACATAGATAACGCCCCTCCACCTTTAATAAAAATAGTTGGGACACTACACAGTGACGGGGAGAAAAAGAAACAGCTGCAACTTGCCACAACCCTCGCTTTGATACTTGGCCCCCTCCTTCCCTATTGCATAAAAAACCCCACAAATCTCAACAGCCATTTCTGATCTTCTCTCTCTCTCTCTCACTTTCTATCTGTAACTGCTCAAGTTCCAGAGACAGAGAGAGAGAGTGAGTGAGTGAGTGATGAGTAACTAGAATGGAAAATGAGTAGTAGAATTAATAATAATCCATTTGAGTAATGAAAGCGAAGTGAGATCCAGCTCTCTCTCGTGATCTCATCTAATCGACCGAGCCCCTATTAAGCCCCCTACTTCCGCCTTTAACGCCTCGGTTACTCCAACCTCCTTACTATTCTACTCTTTCTTTTTTCTCCTTTTCACAAACCCAAACCTTCATCTCTCACTCTCTCTCTATTTCTTCTCGCTTCCAGATATTGGTTGTTCGAATTCAGCTGTTGTTTGTATTTCTGCACTTCTTTCTGAGATTGATCCGAAGACTAGCATTTGCATTTACTTGTTTGGTTTCAGATGCAAATCTGTCTTCAATAATGAAGCGTCTCATCTTCTGAATAGTTTAATGCCACCGATTTTTAGGTTAAGTTAATGTCTGGTAGTATATACTATTAGGCCTCTGCTGCTCTCTGTTTGACACGGGCTTCTCTTCTACTCTGTTTTGCTGGATAAATTTTGTCATAGGTAAATTTTTTGTCGTTGCCCGAGTGCTGAGTTCTTGACTAAGTGACATTAACCTTAATTTTGTCATTCAATTTCCAATAGGATATTTCTTCTAAGTGGGTATCTTGCTCGGAGATTGAGGTTGTAAATTCGAGGATGTTGACTTGTATAGCATGTTCGAAGCAGCTCAATACTGGATCTCTGCGTGAACCAGAGGAAGATGACACTGCTGCAACACCCAGCACAAAGCAAGCCATCAAGGCCCTTACTGCTCAGGTTCACTCTCGTAATTCCTTTTTTTTTTTTAAAAAACTCTATGGAAAAATGAACTTAAATAAGCTGCAGAAGTTGTTATTAAGTTCAAAAGCCTGTTTATTTAGCTGTCATTTTGACGATTTTACAGATCAAGGATATGGCAGTTAAAGCTTCAGGAGCGTATAAGAACTGTAAGCCATGTTCTGGGGGTTCAAATCACAACCAGAACCCTAACTATGCTGATTCTGAAACTGGGTCTGTGTCTGAAAGATTTCATTACTCGTATAAAAGGACCGGGAGTTCAAATTCGACACCAAGGGTGTGGGGTAAGGAAATGAAAGGGAGATTGAAAGTTCTGTCCAGTGGCGAAAGTACGCCGGTATCAGTAAGTGACCGGAGCGAATCGGTCGTCGGTATGGAAGATGATGAATCCAAAGAATGGGTTGCTCAGGTGGAACCAGGTGTTCTAATCACGTTTATTTCTCTCCCTGAGAGTGGAAACGATCTGAAACGAATTCGATTCAGGTATTACATCTGTGCCATTTGCTTCTGTTTTCTCTGCTTTGATCTGTTCTTTTGAAAGTTCTTGTTTGTTTGCGAGTGGTTACTTACTGTTACATTTTTTCCTGCTTTTTTTTTCTGTGTGGCGCCGAATACCTCTTGATGGGTCGTTTTCTGGAATGTGATTTTTATTTGTACAGTATAGTTGTAGACTTGTACTGGTACTGAATGTGATACATTATGCTGCACTATGCCCCAAATTATGGGGTGGCCCAAAAGTGGGTCTTTACCAAGGCTTAAAATATTGGCTTGCTGACTTAACAAATTGAATCTCTCCAATAGTACAAAAGAAGAATATACAATATTCAGGCTTCCAAATCCTTTTAGTCAGTGTTAGAAATTAACACCCCTTTCCAGTCTTAATGGATCTATCTTGCTTTAGTCCTAGGTAAGTCAAGCCTAATCATTCTTGTTATTTGTCCTCGAGCTTTGGGTATCAACTCTCATGTTACCTGGCAAGGTTAAATGAATGATTTAATTCACTGGGATGAAGTGATGATTTTGGTATATGATCTTAATGATTAGCGTATTTAAGTGTAACATATTTGGAAAGTTCCACTCTTGCCAATATCATATGCATCTAGTTCAGGAGGGTCTCCTGTTCTACAAGCAGGTAACAGGGTAGAGCGGACCAGTTGTCTGTTCGACATGGCTGCTCAGCAGTTACTTGCTCTCAAATGTAATCCTAACTGATCTAATGAAAGCTTCCATCTGACACTGCCAGAAAAACACTCATGGACATTTTTACCATATCATTTTCCTGCTGTTTCTTTTCTATTATGCATGCGTGTTTAATGTTGCTGCGGAAAAAAAAAAATTGAACTAGTGGTTTTTGTGATAACATGTGATTTTTTCCTTGTTTCTTGTCTTCTCAACCATATGCCAAGCTATCATAGCCCTTTGCCTCATAATAGAGTATTCTGTTTGGGTGTTTTCTTTATTGACTTATTTGAATTGAAAGAAAGAAAAGGAACCCCCTCTTCCTCTTCTTTATTTTAAAATTTTGTCCCTTCTAGTGCCCCATTACTTATGAGCATGAATTCTCTTATTGTTGGTCATCACTATTTTAGTCCATTAATAAGTGAACTTTTAGATCTCAATGGGAAAGTAAATACTCACAGATAAGAAATTAATTCCGTTCTGTTTGGAGATGCATGGATTCATAGCTTTATCAGGTCATATAATATCAGCAAAAAACATTTCTGTTTTTATTCTCATTTTTGCTACCAATTTTGTTAATACCGAAAGCTAAAGTGAAAACAATGACGTCCTTTGTTTTCTTTCTAAAATCGAAGTGCAATTCTTGAGTTATGTGAGTGTGGTTTTTCACCATCCCCTTCGTAGAATACTTCTATTTCTACCTGTAATTATGCAAAGTTAATTAATTAGCTTCTGCTTATTGTGTGAGCTGCAACCGAAAAATTGTGTCTAACAAATGGATCGTGATGAATTAAAGCATTGTGATCTTGATCCTCATGTCCCAGCTCTATAGCTTCAACCTAAGGGCGCGTTTGGCCATGTGAGATGAAATTATAATTTGAAATCATGATATAAAATAATGAGATGCAATTAGAAGTTTTTGTTTGGACATGTAATTTGAAAATTTTAAGTTATATTTTTTTCTTATGAATATAAAAAAAATAAATTCAAATAAGTAAAAGTTCATAACAAAGTATAATACACTATTACAAAGTCATTTTAAAAAAAAAGAATACCACATTTATTAATCGAACTTTAGTTCAATAAAAAATAAAATTGAACCTGAGTTACAGTATATTGTTCTTTAATGTAATCCTCCCACATAGTGCAAACAATCTCCTCATATTAAGCATGCATTTCTTGATCAGATGACCGAGAAGACGAACCAAAATTGTTACTTTTAGTTGATTGTTGGTTTTTTTAAGAATTTGGGATTCATGTCCAAACGTTGATTTTATCTCATGATTTCAAATCACATGTCTAGTTTGGAGTCAATCACAAATTGCCTGTCAAGTTCTTTGTTTGGAATCTTCCGTTGGAAAATCAGATCAGCGTGATATTTCTTCAGTTCAGAACTGAACTTGATTGTAGTTGCTGACATGATTGGTTGTCTTTTTGAGCTGTCAACTCCCTTACCTTACTACTTTTACCGAATACCATTATTAACTGAAGGAGGAAAACAGTGATGTAACACTTTGCCTTTTCTATCTGAACTGCAACAGTCGCAGCTTTCTCATGAGCATATTTTGTATGTATGGGTGACTGATCATTTATGATTGAATACATCTTACACCCCTTACCACAGTCCATTGTTGGTAAACTGGTTGGGAGTTTTAAAATATTACTGATGTTTTTGTCAGCCGTGAGCTGTTTAACAAGTGGCAAGCTCAACGTTGGTGGGCTGAGAATTACGACAAGGTCATGGAATTATACAATGTCCGTAAGTTCAATCGACAAGCGGTACCATTGCCAATTCCTCCGAGGTCTGAAGATGAGGTGAGCCTTGTGGTTTAGTGGCAAAATGTTGCAACCAATCCTATTAAATTGCTTGGAGCAGCACTCTTGCGTTCTTGCTCTTTTGTATTGTAAGTACATGTATGTGCTGTATGTTTCTTATTCATTATATGTACCCTTTTTGTTTCAGAACTTAAAGCTTGAATACGCTGAGAGTAGTCCTGTAACACCTCCACTAACCAAAGAGCGTCTCCCTAGCCACTTTCATCGTTCAATAGGGGTGGGCCACTTGTCATCAGGCTCTCTTGAAAGAGATCCATCGCAATCTCATCATTATTATGAAGCAGGTGGTCTCACTTCGACCCCTAAGCTTTCCAACATCAGTGCGACAAAAAGCGAGACACCATCAATGGATGCTTCTGCACGGACTAGTTCTTCAAGGGAGGCTGATCGCTCAGGAGAGCTGTCGGTTAGCAATGCCAGCGATGTTGAGACTGAGTGGGTTGAAGAAGATGAGCCTGGAGTCTATATCACGATTCGAGCGTTGCCTGGTGGTACTCGAGAGCTTAGAAGAGTCAGGTTCAGGTTAGTAATTCTTTTATGTTTTTATCAGCTCCTATTTTACAACAGGACAATATCAGAACTAAATCCGTCTTTATAGGACCATCTTGCCTTTTGCTGCCTTCTAAAACAAACCTCTTCTTCCTTCTTTATGTTCTCAAACTGATTAGAATGGACACTCGCACAATTGTGTATAATATACTTAGATGTAAGAATGGAAAAAAGACTCCTTGGTGTAGAATGAATAAGTAAAAGATTCTTATCAAATATATCTGGACATAATATGGTTGCTTGGTTGAACCAACATTCCATTTTCTTCCGCGCAGCCCTAGACTCTATGTGCATGAGTTCTTCTCTAGTGAATGGCAGTGGGGATAGAGGGTTATGAATTTTTAATGCCAATCCTATCAACTGAGTCATTTTATCTTAATACAAGAATGAACTTTGTGTCTCCCTGTTCCCCGATTCGGAAAGACATTTGTTCGGCCACTCAAAATATTCTGATGGTTGAAATATTATGGGATTTGTTTTCGTACTAGTACTCTATCTAATGTTGACATCCATCTGGATATTTAAACGCGGATGTTTGCCGGTGCTTTCAATGCTTTAAATTTTGAGATTCTTTTAAAATTGGGAGCAGTCATTCCACTTCTACATTAATCTCTAACGCTGGTTACTGTTCCAATGATTGTGAAAACGAATCTTCTCCTTATATTTTTATTGTCATCCATTAGAAAATTGAGAAACGCCTTAATGAAATGAAGCTTGGGAACAAAATCTTGTTTATAGTTGCCTTTTCACAGGCATGCTTTCGAAAATGTCTTGCTTATTGGAAACAATCTCTCTACCTCTGAGATAGATAAGGGTAAGGTTTGCATAGACTCTACCCTCCCTAGACCCCACCTCGTGGGACTACACTGAATATGTTGTTGTACTTCTAAAAATGCCTTGATGAAATGAAGTGCAGCAACAAAATCTTGTTTATAGTTGCGTCTCATGATGGAAAGATTAAGTAGGTTCTACGCTCTTCTCTGATACGGAATGATCTTTTTACTTTTTTTATGCAGTCGTGAAAGATTTGGAGAAATGCATGCTAGGTTGTGGTGGGAAGAAAACAGAGCCAGGATCCAAGAACAGTACTTGTGCTTTAGGACATAATTTGAAGTTGTTTGAGTTAAATTCATCCATGTTGGTATCTCAGTGCTCCTTTATTTGGCATCAATCCCAGTGCTACTCTTTGTTTTTTTCTCTTAAACTAGAGATTAGGATTTATTTATTTATTTTTCTGTTTGAAAAGGTTTAGAATCGAGGAGGTTTATTTGAGGATGTAATGATGTGTAGTGAATGTTAATGAAGAAATATAGACAGATATTGCAAATCACATGAAACGTAGCTCATGTAGCGCTACTTTGCCATGATTTTCAACTTCTTCGATGAAAAATCACTTCACTTTGTCGAGAGTAAAATAATATCATTAAAACACTTTGGCATGATTAAAGTATATTGGTAAGCGATTATAATTGCGATGACAGTTGAATAGTTACGATATAATATTAAAATTTCTACCATTAAACGGAAAAAGATGAAATTCTTTTTTATGTCGGCAATTGATTGAGAAAAGTTTTAGAATAGCAGCTTTTTGAATTTCATCTGTTATTTTGGAAAAGGGGCCAAAATGCTATTTAATTATGAGAAATAAAATAACTTTACCTTTTATTCGAGTTTGATTCGAAATATGTTTTATCTTTAGTGTAAAACGATTCAGATTTATTCTTCTAATAATGGGGGAGGAGAACAAATTTGGGATCCGTTTAGGTTTGGTCTTAAATATGCTTTTATAGTTAGAAAAATTTGCTCAATTTATTATTATTTTTTTAAAATCAAAATTATCGGACCTTCAATATCTTATTTTTATCCATTTAAAACATATTCTGTTATTGAAATAAAGTGTCCATTAAAAAAACAACCTATTTCTTCTTCTCTCTCTTCATTGTGTTTCCTCGAAAATAAATAACTTTCAAGAATTCAATATTTAAATATGTGGGAAATAATTAAAAGTAAATGAAAAAATTGAAAGAAATTAATATGTACATTTAAGAATTTTTTTTTATCTTATTGAAAAAAAAATTGAGTTTGATGTCATGTGAAAAGAAAATATATTAATTTTTATTTTTGTTAAATTAAATTTATGCATGTGATGACAATCACGTAGACAAAGAAATATTAATAAAGGACTTATTAGTCATTCATCTTGCGAAATGATTTTTTAGGGAAATATTTTCTGTTCTTTTAATGTATATTTTTAAAGAACTTTTTTCCTGCAATATTCTCCTCTTTCTTTTTTTCCTT
The DNA here is from genome assembly GCA_018107945.1 of Datura stramonium. Classification (NCBI taxonomy): domain Eukaryota; kingdom Viridiplantae; phylum Streptophyta; class Magnoliopsida; order Solanales; family Solanaceae; genus Datura; species Datura stramonium. The sequence goes on along the minus strand of JACEIK010003417.1, from coordinate 34,459 downwards.
ATCAATTCTCTCGCCGTTCTAAGAAAAAAAAGTAAATTAATATTAAATTAATAGAACTAAATTTAGGCAAGTACTTTAATAATAAGGTTATATTTAGGATTAAATTCAAATAAAGAATAAATTTATTCTAGTTCTCAAAACTAAAAAACAAATTTAAATTGTTTCACTAATAATAAAATCATATTTAAAATTAAATATAAACAAAGTATTTTTCTTAATTGAGGGGCATTTTGGGCAAAAATTTTCCTGGATTTGTCTTGTTTTGCCCTTTTTATTTTTCCAACTCTTTTCTTTTCCCCAGTCATGTAAGATCGTTACACGTGTTGTCAATGCCCATGTCCCAACTCAGAGAAAAATCGACCTCGCTAATTTACCCTGTTTTGTTAAATCGGAATAGATAACTAACAAAAAGATGAGGGAAAAATTCATCATCATCTTCCACCCAAAACAATCCAATCAACCAAAAACCAGATGCTACTTTCAGCCGCCGTCGTCAACCCGGGAATCACCATCCAATCTCCTACGAGAAATTTGGTTGCAGTAACAACAGCAACAACCATTTGATTACGGCCAGAATCTTATCTTCAGAGATCACTGTCAATGTCAAGGTTGAGTCAAATGCAATGTAACAACAACACCATCTACGGTTTGGATTTGATGAGACAGCAAGCAGCGGCAGGGATTTATGGCTAGATGAATTTTGCTGGTGGAGGTGCTGCCCTTCACCAGCCGCAGCAGCTACAGAATCAGGAATTCAACTAGATCAGCATAATCGGACGAACTGGAAAGCAGGCTCTGTTGTCTGGATACTGCCCAGTTTAATTTGCAATCTCAACTTTCGGCTTCGGTAATGTCTACTTACTTTCACTTCACTTCAGCACTCTTAGGATTTCTCATATTCACTCCTGATGATTTAAAATTTGAATTTCTAAAATCTTTTCTCATATTCACTCCTGACGATTTAAATTTTGAATTTCTAAAATCTTTTCTCATTATTCACTCCTGACGATATAATGCACTGTTTGGATAGAAAATGCCTTTTTTGTTTTAAAGAAAAAATACATTTCATGTTCGTTTTCATATGACATTGTTTGGATAGAAATGGAATTCGACATGTTAGTTTGGCTTTTAAATTATATTAGTGACAATAGAAGAAAGCTCTAACGTGATTGTTGAAAAGTTAGTTTAATAAGAAAACATCACATTAAAATTTGAAATCTCAAATTTTCAGTGGATTTTAATTCTTGAAAAATATGAAAGCTGTATTGAAATAGACTGGAGCATTTTGCAATGTCTCCAAATAGGAATTGTGTCATATAAATTGCAACTGAGATAGTAACTGATTATATAATAAATTTTTGTCTTGGGCACGCCACAATGGCAGGACTAATGCAGTCTTCTCAGTTTTGTCGAGGGAATTTCCTTGGACAGTCTTTTCAGGGATGCAGGCAATGGGAAACTGGGAATAATGGGATCTCTCAATTTGAACTCTCAACTAAGAGCAATTCGGGCCCTTGCATGTGCCCAACAAAGGATGAACGGAGGTCAACTAAGGCAGAAGTTGTCTCAGAAAACTTCCCTCATCAGCA
>JACEIK010003416.1:123472-134860 GCA_018107945.1 Datura stramonium | reverse complement strand
GGATGAGGGGTCCTCGCTAGTTTATAGCGTCTCCCTTACGCTACTAGACTCATGAGTGATATCACACCTTCATGGTTCATATCCTTGGTAAGATATGAACACATCTCCCAGCTAGGGTTACAAGCTAGGCTCCATGTATACTTACTTGGAGTATGCCGGTTATGAGAATCTCCTATTATTCCATGATTTTCTACACATGCTTAGGTTTATGCTTTATGATATTTTTGGCTCATTATACAATTTATGAGATTTTTCTTGTGATTTCAGTCATGTCCAGCTTTATGATTTAGTTTTGAAAACCTTGATATTCTGTTTATGATAAAAATATCATGCTTTAGACTATCTCATACTCATGATTTTGATTTACTATTTTACTTATCCTGCATACTCGGTACATTCGATGTATTAATCACATAATTTTGTGCTATATCATCTTATGATATAGGTCGGTGATTAGTCTCAGCCCCATTATTAGATTCGCTCTTGATCCAGTTCAGCCTAGTCTCAGCTTTGGGGTGAGCCCTTATCATTCAAGGACATCAGTTTGGCCATATATTTGCTTTTATGTCTTTCAGTTTTAGATTTAGCTGAGCTTGTTAGGGGCTTGTTACAACAGCTCATCTTATATTAGAGGCTTATCAGACTTTTATTTATAGATTCTCAACGGTGTTGACCTGTAGCCTCATTCATATTTTTTGCTATCTTAGACTTCCGCTCATGCTTTGTATTATGATTTATTCAATGTAGTGTATGCTTATGTTATGCATGTACGATAGGTTAGCTTGGAGCCATTTGTGGTTCTAAGTCCTGTGTCACGTCCAAGGTCTATGCTTGGGTCATGAGAAACCTGGTATTAGATCATCAAAAAGTTGCATTAAGTAGATCCTTTTTCATGGGTGTGAAGCACACCACACTTATAAGGAAGAGGCTAAGAGACGTTCTAGGAAACTTTCCTTCTTTTATGATCTATGTCGTGCGATAAAGTTCAGCTCTCTTACTTATCTAACTCGTGCTATATGCTGTGTATAAAATACCCCTCCCCCCCCAAAGAGCCAATGGAAGAAGGAACGACAATGGCAATGGTAATGGGCATCAACTAGCTCCACTAGCTCCAGCAGATCCTTTGAATGAGCAGGTGACTCATGTGGAGTTTAGGGCTTCTTCTCAGATATTGGCCTAACCTGTGATGACACAAGTCCACCGACAGGCAGTTGCACCTATTAACCCCAATAGGGGTGCTGTGACAGCGAGAGTGTGAGACTTCACCAAAATGAATCCGCCAAACTTTCATGGTTCCAAGGTGGATGAGGATCCACAAGTGTTCATTGAGGAGATCCAGAAGATCATCCAAATTATAGGGATTTCTTAAGAGGAGAGTGAGGATTTAGACTCCTATCAGTTGAAGGGTGTAACACATTTGGTTTAGACAGTGAAAGAAGGTTCGTGGAGCAAGTGCAGTCCCTACCAACTGGGATGAGTTCGTGATGGCCTTTACGGATGGGTTCTTTACTCAGGATAAGAGGGAAGAAGAGGTAGCCGAATTCATCAAATTGAAACAAAATAGCATGATAGTCCAGGAGTATGCTTTGAAGTGCACTATTGTTGAATTACGCTCCAGAGATAGTTTCCGAGCCAAAGGCTCCATGAGGATGTTTGTTTCGGGGGTCTCTAATTTGGTTGTCAAGAAGTGTAGGACCACTATGCACATTAGAGACATGTAAATCATAGGGATTTATGGAGAGGAGAGTGAGGATTTAGGCTCCTATCAGTTAAAGGGGGTAACATATTTGGTTTAGATAGTGAAAGAAGGTTCGTGGAGCAAGTGTAGTCCCTATCAATTGGGATGAGTTCGTGATGGCCTTTTTGGATAGGTTCTTTACCCGGGAGAAGAGGGAAGTAGAGGTGGCCGAATTCATCAACTTGAAATAAAATAGTATGATAGTCTAGGAGTATACTTTGAAGTGCACTCAATTGTTGAATTACGCTCCAGAGATGGTTGCTGAGCCAAAGGCTCGCATGAGCAAGTTTGTGTCGGGGGTCTCTAATTTGGTTGTCAAGAAGTGTAGGACCACTATGCACCTAAGAGACATGGACATCTTCCGACTGGTGATATATGCTCAACAAATAGATGAGGAGAAGTTGAAGAAGAAGGACAACGAGACAAAGAGGGCTAGAACAGGGCACTTTGAGTACTCTCAATAGAGGATTGGTGGTGGACGTCGTTCATATCACAGAAAAGGATCAACCCCAATTTCATCATCAGCCAGTGTTCTATCAAGGCCGAGGGGTGATTAGAGAGGTAAAGCATTAGGCTCTAAAGGTTAGAGGAGCGTGTCAGCGGAGTGCACTTCTAGCTTATAGGAAGTGTGGTAAGAACCACCCAGTAGAGTGTTTGGTTGGTTGAGATTCTTGCTTTAGGTGTGGGAAGACTGGACTTATACTTAGCAACTACCCATCGGTCATATAGGGTGACAGTAGAGGCCGTGCCCCAACTACCATTTCATTAGCCGCTCACCCATCTTAGTAGGGTGCATCTTCTAGTGCTGGTGGCAGACAATGTCAGAACCAAGTCTATGCACTATCATCCCATCTAGAGTAGGAGAGATCACCTAATGTAGTCACTAGTATGTTACGAGTTTTTCATTTTAATGTTTATGCATTGCTAGATCCAGGAGTCGCATTACCCTTCATGACTCTCTATGTTGCTATCAGTTTCGGTGTCAGTCCCAAGATCCTATCAGAACCTTTCTTAGTCTCTACTCCTATCAATGAGTCAGTTATAGCTCGACAAGTATATAGAAATTACTTGGTCACTGTCCTTTAAAAAGTCACCTCAATCGACCTAGTAGTGTTAGACATGACCGACTTTGATGTTATCTTCGACATGGATTGGTTGTATTTTTGTTATGCCTCAGTAAATTATAGAACTTAATCAGTAGATTTACTAATTCCGGGTGAACCAATCCTAGAATGGAAGGGTAGTTCTGGCATGCCTATAAGTCACTTTGTTTCCTATCTGAAGGTGAGAAAGATGATCTCCAAGGGTTATGTATATTAATTAGTTTAGGTTAAGGATTCGATGTCTAAAACCCTGACTGTTTAGTCAATCTTAGTGGTTTGTGAGTATCCAAAGGTATTCTCAAATGATCTACCAGGGTCCCTCCCGAGCGAGAGATTGACTTTGTTATAAACCTCCTCCGTGATATGCAACCTATATCCATCCCTTGTACAAAATGGCTCCAGCTAAGCAAATGAAGTTAAAGGAACACCTAGATAAGTGTTTCATCAGGCCTAGTAAGTCCCCGTGGGGGTGCTCCAGTCCTCTTTGTAAGGAAGAAGGATGGTTCTCTTAGAATGTGCATTGACTACCGCCAAATAAACAAACTCACAATCAAGAATAAGTATCCCTTCCCTAGGATTAATGACTTGTTTGATATGCTTTAGGGCACTAGATGATTTTCAAAAATAGACCTCAGATCCAACAATCACCATCTTAGAGTTAGGGAGTGTGACATTCCAAAGATAGCCTTTAGGACTCAATATGGTCACTATGAGTTTATAAGTATGTATTTTGGACTAATGAATGCTCCTGTGGCTTTCATGGAGTTGATGAACAAGGTGTTCAAGTAGTACTTGGATATGTTCATCATTATCTTCATAGACGAAATCCTTGTATATTCTCGGAGTAAGGAGGAGCATGCTGCTCATTTAAGGATTTTATTATAGACTCCTAAGGACTGTCAGCTGTTTGCTAAGTTTAGCAAGTTTGAGTTTTGGCTATTGTTAGTTGCATTTCTTGGCCATGTAGTTTCTAGCGAGGGTGTTCAGGTAGATTCTCAGAAGATAGAGGACATGAAGCACTGGCCTAGACCTATCACTCCCACCTACATTAGAAGATTCTTGGGTTTAGATGGTCACTATCCAAGGTTCGTAGTGGGAATTTCATCCATTGCTGCACCTTTGACTAGATTGACTAAGAAAAAGATCAAATTTCAGTGGTCCGATGCTTGTGAGAGGAACTTTCAGGAGTTAAAGACCTAACTCATTTCTGCTCCATTCTTCACCATGCCAGTAGGCACAGAGGGATTTTTGGTATATTATGATGCCTCTAGGATTAGCCTTGGATGTGTGTTGATGCAGTATTGGAAGGTCATTGCTTATGCCTCGAGATAGCTTAAGACTCATGAGAAGAATTACCCAACGCATGAACTTGAGTTAGTAGCGGTGGTGTTTTCCTTGAAGATTTGGAGGCACTATTTATATGGGGTGCATGTGGATATGTTCATGGATCACAAGAGCCTTCAGTAGGTGTTTACTTAGAAGGACCTGAATTTGCGGCAAAGGAGATGACTTCAACTTCTTAAGAACTATGACATGAGTGTCCTTTACCATCCGGGTAAGGCTAATGTTAAGGCAAATACTCTTAGTAGGTTGTCCATGGAGAGTGTTTCCCATGTTTAGAATGGGAGGAAGGAATTAGTGAAAGATGTCCATAGGCTTGCTCGTTTGGGGGTTCTCCTTACTGATTTAGCGGATGGTGGTGTTATCGTACAGAATGGTGCAGAGTCTTCATTAGTGTAAGAAGTTAAGTCAAGTCAAGATGAGGATCCTATTTTGGTCAAGTTGAAGGAAGAAGTCCAAAGTCATAAAGTGGAGGTTCCCCAAGGAGGAGATGGTGTACTTCAATATCAGGGCCGATTATGTATTTCGGAGGTAGATGACTTAAGAGAGAGGATGTTAAGAAAGGCTCAAAGCTCTCGGTATTCTATCCATCTAGGTGCCACCAAGATATACCGTGACCTATGGGAAGTCTTCTGGTGGAATCGAATGAAGAAGGACATTGCAGAGTTTGTGGCTAAGTGTCCGAATTGCCAATAGGTGAAGGTTGAGCACCAGAGACCGGGAGGTATGCTTAAGGATATCAGTACCCCTACTTGAAAGTGGGAAGAGATAAATATGGACTTCATTACAGGATTTCTTTGTATGCACCGATAACATGATTCTATATGGATGATTGTGGACTGAAATACTAAGTTAGCACATTTCCTACCAGTTAAGACTACGGATTCAGCCTAGGATTATGCTAGAATTTATATTCGAGAGTTAGTTAGGTTTCATGGAGTTCCATTATCCATTATATTAGATAGGGGTACTCCATTCACTTCCCAATTTTGGAGGTCGTTTCAGAAGGGCCTTGGTACTCAAGTCAAGCTTAGTATAGCTTTTCACTGCAAAAGGATGGTCAAGCTGAGCTAACCATTCAGATCTTAGAGGACATGTTGAGAGCTTGCGTGATTGATTTCAAGGGTATTTTGGATGATCACTTTCCCCTCATTAAGTGTTCCTACAACAATAGCTACCATTCCAACATTCAGATGGCTCCATTTGAGGCTCTTCACGGGCAGAGATGTAGGTCACCTATTAGATGGTTTGAGGTAGGTGAGGTATTGATAGGGTCATATTCAGTTCATGAGTCCATGGAGAAAGTTCAAATTATTCGAAAAAGGCTGAAGACAACCCAAGTTGTCAAAAATCATATGCGGATGTTAGAAGGAGAGAGCTTGATTTCGTGGTCGATGATTGGGTGTTTTTAAAGGTGTCACCCATGAAAGGAGTTATGAGGTTTGGAAAAAAAAGAAAGCTTAGTCCCTAATATATTGGTCCTTATAGGATTTTGAGGAGCATTGGCAATATGGCCTATGAGTTGGAGTTTCCTGCGGACTTAGCTTCGGTATATCTAGTTTTCATGTATCCTTGTTGAAAAAATGCCTCGGTAATCCAGCTTTGGTTGCACCAGTGGGGAGTATTGGTGTCAAGGATAGCCTTACTTATGAGGAGGTCCTAATTGAGATTATTAATTGTTAGGTTTGTAAGTTGAAGAAAAAGGAGGTAGCTTCCTTGAAGGTTTTATGAAGGAATTAGCTAGTTGAAGGAGTTACATGGGAAAACAAAGCTGATATGATGGCTAAATATCCTCATTTTTCCCTTGCATTTCAATTCTAGTTTGAGGTACTAACCGTATGTTAATTTAGTTTCATGTCTTTCAATTACTCTGATGTTTTAATATGTATTTATGTTTCATGGATTCTGTTCAGTCATGTATCTTAGTTTGGAGTTAGTCACTCCATCAGTAATCAATCTGTAGCATTCAATTTTGCGATTGCAGCTCTTTCCTTATTCTTTTAGCTTATTTAGTCTCCATTCGAGGATGAATGTTCCTAAGAGGGAGATAATGTAACACCCTAAAAGTTCCTAAGACTAGACTCGAGGTTTGGAGTTTGATCATGTAGAGAAAACTAGAACATACCTTGGTACGAGTCTCAATATGACTCGTAGGTTCATGGTACAAGTTGTACTAAGACTCGTAGGTAGTGTCCAAAGAATTCAACAAATTTTTGGTTGAGAAGTTACGACTAGATACTATGACCTGTACTAGGATAGAACAAGTCATACTGAGGGGATGTACGTACAGATTCAGAGGATTGTTCAGAGAAGGATCAGAGGATGCCATGCTCATTACGGGTCATGGGTTCTTGGTACGATTTGTGGTAGGAGTCGCACCACTGGAAAAGCTATTTTTAAGTGCGAATTTCTAAGGGTGTTTTTGTAAATTTTCATGCTTCAAACACCTAATTGAGGTCATTATTGGGTTTCTTAAAAAGTGTATTAGAGGGTTTTTCCTAGCCTAAACTTTCATTCGATTCAAAACACCTGAAGATGAAGATCAAATCCCCTCAAATCTCTCAAGAAATTAGGGTTCTTCTTCTTCTCAATTCTCTATGGTCTCAAGTCTAAGAAGGATTTCATCAAATCCCAGGTATCTGGGGTCATGAATAAGGGATTTCTTCCATCCTTATGTCCAATCCAAGCTCAATTACATGATTTCAAGTCTCCAATTATGATTTCATGAATTTCTAGGGTTAGACTCAATTTGATGAAAAACTCCAAGATCTCTTATGTAATTGATCCTCCTATGATTCAATCCATATTTTATGATTATAATTGCACGATTTCTATTAAAAACTCTCATGAATCTTTATTTTAAAGTTATGATGAATTATCCAATTATGCATGAATTTCACGAACCTCCAACTTATGTATCATGGCTGATTTCTCAACATTGTTTTCATGGTTAGTTCACGCATGTCAAGCAGTTTTATGAATTTCATAATATAAACTAGCCCATGAAAAACAAAGTATGTTTCATTATTATGGTATGAGTGTTATGTATGTTTTGGAACTAGTATTTAACGCCGAGCGGATACGAGTTCCAGATAACCCAAGTCCTATAACTACGTGCCACCATAGGATGAGGGGTCCTCGCCTGTTGAGAGTGTATCCCTCATCCCTAGCTAAGCGGTCCTCGCAAGTTAGGAGTGTCTCCCTAATATTACTGGGCTCATGAGTGATATCACACCTTTATTGTTCATACCCTTGGCAAGGTATGAACACACCTCCCAGCTAGGGTTACAAGCCGGGCTTCATATATGCTCACTTGGAGTATGTCAGTTATGATAATCCCCGCTGTTCCATGATTTTATACATATGTTCATATTTATGCCTTACAATATTATGAGTTACGATATTTTTGGAAATATACAATTTAGTAGATTTTACTGATGATTTCAATCATTTCTAGCTCTATCATTCAGTTTTGAAAAACTTGAGCCATTATATTCAATTTATGATCAAAATTTCATGTTTTAGACTGTCTCATACTCATGATTTCGGATTACTATTTTACTTATCATATATACTTGGTACATTTGATGTACTGACTTCACACTTTTGTGCTATATTGATGTGCTGTGAGTTTACAACACTTTCGATACTTAAAATAGGAAAATAACATGAACTTAGGTGTGTTTATATGGATATGAGGTACTTTTACTTTGTTTTCAGGAAAAATAGATGTTGGAGATGAATTATGAAAATGATGGAGAAAAATGTAGAAAAGTGGCTTAGTACAGATCTCAGTATGAGCCGTACTGAGAATCGTGGAAAGGTCCAGGAGCAAATTGTGAAGCAAAGGCAAGTTACAGCTCATAGTACAAGCCGTACCATGGCGGTCGTGGAGGTCCAGGAGAAATTGCACAGGCCAAGTATCTTGGTACGAGTGGTAATCATGAGTCATGAGACATACCTAAGACCATACCAAGGAACCATTGAAAAGACCAGAAAAATAGAAGACTGGCAGAACTCAAGGTACGAGAAGGAGTCACAAATCATGGAAATAAGGTAGGAGTCGTACCATGCCATTTGTGGAAGTTAACAGAAGATGCCAGCAATTGTAAATTCAAGCCATGGGAAGATTATACAACTCGTAGGTTCTTGGTACAAGTCATACCAAAAGTTAACACTTAGCTAGATTCAACAAAAGCCAGCCAACGTACAAGTCAAGATACGAACTGTACAATGCTGTTACGGGTCGTAGGTGAAGGCATCGACAATTTTTGGTAGTTTCCCTATTTTCTTAGGAGAAGGTTTAAATTAATTGTATAAATACTTTTGAGGTTATTTTCAGTAAAGAGAGGAGATTAGAGGCGACTAGAAGTAATTAGACACAATTAGAGACAAGTTGTTGTGAATTTTAATTCAATTGTTAGAAATTTCTTGTTTTCAGTTTCTTCTTTGTTCTTGGATTATTCAACATCAATTCTTGCAATATTCAAAGCAGGTTTTCTTTCAATAACCATTGTAAGTATTTAATTATGTGTTTTTCTATGAATGCTAATAAAAATCTTACAATCATGAGAGACTAGAACTTCCAAAACTAGGGTTATGGGAACCATGATGGATTAAAAAACTAGGGTTACACAAAGTGATTTGAAACCAATGCTAAACACTTGTACTATATTCTCTTCATCTTTAATGTTTCTTAATGAAGCGCAATGTTAAAACTTTCCTGAATTCTTTACTTGATTGAATCTAGAGAAGTAGAGATTAGGAAAAGAGAATTACAACAAAGCCTTGATCCTTATAGATCATTGTATAACTTGAGCTGCAGTCACAGGATAGTTAATTTGTAACAAATTGATAATGGTTGTATTGAAATCGCTCATGAGACCAAACTTGGTGATTGAGCATAGTCATTCAATAGGGATGAATTAGTTGTTTGGATGGATATAAGTTATTAGTTCTACAAGTAAGCATTCGGATAGATGGCGAGTGTAAACCCGAAGTAGTTATGAATCCATGAGGAACACTTACCCTAGTTAATTTCAAATCTTGATAAAACAACAAGCGATTTTCAATCTTGTTTTATAGCTGTTTTCTGTAAATCCCCCCTTTTGGAGATAACATACCTAAAATCTTAAATACCTGAATTAGTCTATATCTTGCAATATTCCCTGTGGGTTCGACCCCAACCTTTGTTTGGTTCGTTATTAACAATATCCTATTCATACTTTATCAGGTGTGTGAGTTTGAGCGTTATCAAAAAGTGGCGTTGTTTCCAGGAAATACGACTTAAGAATAGATTAATTTCTTATGCTTGACTTTTAGTTGCTATTTCCTCATTTACATTTTCTTTTTGTTTTTAATACCCATGGTTGTCTCTTGGTGAACGCCAAGTACTTGACGGAGCAGAAACCCCCTGGTTCCTCTCGATCTTGAACTAGAAAGAACACTGCAAAGAATGGAGAACCAGGAGCAAAGAAAGGCTCGTCTTACTGAAGAAGCTAGGCAAGCCGAGCTAGCTTGGCAAGCTATTAGGAAGTCGAGGATGCTCAAGATGCAGTCGTAAATGCTGATCTCCATGGAAAGGGCAATAGAGGCCAGAGATATGCTCCTCAGTTCTTTGATGAGGATGACTCGGATATTGATGAGGTCGGGTCAACCGGAGCTATCGTACCACCATATTTGCTTGTTGGGGAAAAGTTTGGCATCACTAGCACCGTGATATAGTTGCTAAATATGAAAGGGTTTTTTAGTGGTCATGCAGTGGATGATGCCAACCTGCACTTGATGAGCTACGTCGAAATATGCAAAGCGTACAAGTTGGCCGGTGTAAGTTAGGATGCAATAAGGTTGAGACTCTTCCCCTTCTCTCTTTCCGGAGAGGCCACTCTATGGTTATCGGAGTTGCCTAACAACTCCATTACCTTTTGGAGGCTGCTCAAATAGGCTTTTCTAGAGAGGTTCTTCCCACCCTCCAGGATGCTACAACTTAAGGATAAGATCTATAACTTCCGACAACTGAAGATGGAGGCACTTCGTGAGACCTGGTTGAGATTTAAATAGAAGCTGACCAAATGACCAAACCATAAAATTCCAGATGACAGTTTGTTGGAGATTTTTTACAGGTCATTGAATAATAATAAAAATATGCAGCAGATATTGTGACGGGAGTAGTGTTGATGAGCCACTCATGAGTGCAAGTTGTCATTATTCTTGACAGAGTGACTAAGACTAATAGGGCCTAGCACACCAGGGAAGTAGAAGCAACTATAGGTACGTATGCTGTTGGTATGACTGTAGACCAATAAAAGAAGGAGGAGGAGTGTGATAAGGAATTGGCTCACATGCATACATTATTAGACCTGCTCATGAAGCATATCATCGGCGCTAGGGACAGAAAGGTAAATGCAGTGGGAGCTCAAGGATAGGAACTAGAGCAGGAGCATTTAGATTCCGAGGAGGAGGAAAACTTCTTGAACAACCGGTTGGCGGATTTTTGGGCCAATGATGGGTTGGTAATTTACCAACTCATTAGGCTATTAAGCATGATCTCTTGCTTAGTTTTCAAGTCATTTAGATGGATTTTATGCCCTTTTTGCCTTTTTGTGTGTAGATATATGATTTGAAGAAAAGAGCAAGAAATGGAGTAAAAAAAGGGAATCAGGTGAAAACCGGTGCTTCACCGGAAAAGACCAGCAAAACGCTGGCCAAACACAGAAGATCATTGCCTTGGGGAACTAAAGCAACCGGTGGTCGTGGACATCAACTGGTGACTTGCCTGTTAACTCGCCTACTATCACCTGAACATACTACATTAAAGAGAAACAAATTGGCGGAGCACGGTTAGAGGCTGACGAATCGCTGATTGAACCGCCAAAGGACACTAGAAATCACAAAAGGAGTATTCTACTATAGCCGGCGGTTTGCAGAATGTAACCGACAAACCGACGGTAATCTTGCTAGTGCCAGAACGCCTGAGATGGGGAAAATGGGTCCAACACTGGAAAAAAGAGTCTTGGGTATCCTACTTTTAGATATATTCCAGAGAGAAGTACTCTGTACCGATCAGATCTTAACTTTTATCTTTTTGAGAACATTCTCTTTGTAGAAGAAGAAAAGTAGAATTCTATTGGTGGAAATTTAGAAAGATTGTTTTTCTTTTTCTTCTTATTCCTCTATAGCAAGGTACCACCATTATTGAAGACTTAT
>JACEIK010003416.1:66355-105929 GCA_018107945.1 Datura stramonium | reverse complement strand
CAAATAATTAAAAAATTTATGTATAAAATTTATCGGTTTGGTTTGATTATTTCTTTGGTTTTTTTAGTAAAACAAAACCAAACCAAATATCATCGATTTTTAAAATTTCAAACCAAACCAAACCAATCCAAACCAAATGTCGATTTTTTTTAATCGGTTTGATTTGGTTTTTCACCAAACCGTGAACACCCCTACTCATATGCATGATTTCATATGTGAGATGTATTTGATTATTGAGCTTCGTCAATAGACGATGTTGAGCTTCGTTATAAAATGATGCATAACATATGCATGTTTTGGGAGTAATGTCTAGCACCGAGTAGGCTAACGGTTGATCACCCTATGCCTCAGAACTATGCGCCAATGTAGGTTGATACTATTATATACTACTTTGAGACCTCCCTTGTGAGCTTTCCCTGCCCGAATGGGCCTTCAGCTTGATATTGATATCATGGTATCGTCCCTAGCCCTAACAAGGCTTTGGACGACTCTACCCATTTGAGTGTGATAGTTGGGACCATGTTAAGATCTATCATGGTATGTCAGTTAAAAGACGAGTCTCCCATTATTCCTATGATTCCAAATATGCATATTTCATTACTCATNATATATGCATGTTCTAAAACAAATTTGACTCAATGTTAAGCTTTACTTATAAATGTCAGAATTCAGCTTTGAGTTAATCGATTCAGTATGATGTTATGAAGTTATGTCATGTTATGTTATGAAGATATCATAATTTCAGAAAGAATACATGCAAGCCCTACTTCCAGATTCTTAATGTTTATGTTTACATTATGCATTGGTTTTAAATGATTTTATTTACTTAAGCGATTTTACTTAGACTACATACTCGGTATATTCTACGTACTGACCGTATACTCTATGCTATATCGTTTCATGGTACAAGACCCGACTCTCAGGTTCAGCCCCGCTCGTAGTCAGCCTATCAGAGTTAGTGTTTGCATTGTTCGTGTTGATGAGTCCTCATCTCCCGAGGACTAGACTATTTAGTTTTCTTGTATGTATTTCAGTTTTAGTTTGTTGAGTTATTTGGGGTATTGTCCATTAACTCGTCATGTTTAGAGGCTATTTAGACATATGTATGTACCCAGCTTCATATTATGTATACTGATGTTATGTTTAAGTCCAGACTTTCGCTATAAGTATGTTATTGATTATTTAGGTTCTTGATTGATATTAGATGTATGCTTATGTCGTGGGTCGACTTGGGTTCTATCAGGGCTCCTTGTCCCGTGTTATGATCCGGGCCTCCGTTCGGGTCGTGAAAAACTTGGTACCCAAGAAATAGGTTTGAAGTGTCTTAGGGTGTTTGAAAGCTGCGTTAAGTAAAGTCTTTTTCATGGGTGTGAAGCGTGCCACACTTATGATGAAGAGGCTACGAGACGTTTAGGAAATGTTCCTTTCTTTCATGATCTATGTCGTGCGATGAAAAGTCTTTCTATCCTTCTAATTCATGCTATTCGCGATTGTAGAATCATGGCTCCTCGAAGAATGAATGGTAGGAGAAATGGGAATGGTGAAATCCACAAGGATGGAAACGGTAATGAGCATTAGCAAGCCCCACCAGTTTAGGAGCCCTAGGAACCGGAGCTAGTTGCCCATGTTGAGTTTCGGGCCGCTATTCAGATGCTTGCACAGGCCTTGATCTCTCAGGTCAATCAGCAGGCCATTGGGCATGTTCCACAAAATGGCAATGCAACTGTGGATCGAGTCAGAGGTTTCTTGAGGATGAACCCGCCGGAGTTCCTTGGGTCCGATGTAGATAGGACCGCATGAGTTCATAGATGAGATCGTCAAGATCACCCAAGTCATGGGGGTGAATGGGGTTGATTACGCAGAGTTGGCCTCTTATCAGTTGAAAGGGGTCATGCATATCTAGTTTCGCCAGTGGAAGAATAGCAGGTCGCTGGAGCAGGTCCTGTCACGTGGGAAGAGTTCCATGTTGCATTTCTAGATCGGTTCTTCCCTCGTGAGATGAGGGAGCTAAAGGCAGCTGAGTTCGTGAATTTGATGTAAGGGAGAATGACTGTACAAGATTATTCCCTTGAGTTCACTCGCCTATCGAAATATTCCCCCGAGTTTGTAGCCGATCAAAGGGCACGGGTGAGTAGATTCATCCATGGAGTAGTGGGCTATCTGGACAAGGATTGTTGGATTGCTATGCTCCATCAAGATATGGATTTCCCACGGATAGTGTTGTATGCCCAACAGATGGAGGCAGCACATCTGAGAGACAGAGAGGCCAAGAGGGCCATGACCAATGACCACAGATTCTCACAGCCGAAGTCAGGTGGTGGGCACCGACAACCGACCCACCAGAGATCATCAGCCCCAGCATCTTCAACATTGACTGTTCCATCCGGGCCTAGACATGATCAGAGAGGGTGAGCATCAGGATCGAGGGGTCAGAGCACCAGACCCGCAGATTCTAGCATCCCAGCTTGTGGCAGATATGGTCGGGGGTGCACGGGCCAGTGCTTGGTAGATTTAGGTGCTTATTTCGGGTGTGGGCAGCCCAGACACATGCTTAGAGATTGTCCAGCAGTGTGACAGGACCAGGTTGGGGGCCGAGGCCCAACTTCTAGTTCAGTAGCCCCTCCCACACACTCAGCACATCAGCAGGAATCTACTAGCACAACTGGCGGTCTATGCCAGAACAAGTTCTATGCCTTAGAATCCCGGAGCAGGAGGTCTTCTCCGGATGTGGTCACTTATATGTTGCGAGTTTTTCATATTTATGTTTATGCTTTGTTAGATCCGGGGCCAATCTTATCTTTTGTGACACCTTATGTGGCCAGTAGCTTTGGAGTTAGTCTCGAAGTCTTGTTAGAACCCTTCTCAGTTTCTACTCCAGCAGGTGACTCAGTTATAGCTAGACGGGTGTATAGATGTTGCCTAATCTCAGTCCTTCAGAAGGCCACCTCAGCAGATTTGATGGAGTTATCCATGACCATTTTCGATGTTATTCTCGACATGGATTGACTATTTGCATGCTATGCTTCAGTTAATTGTAGAACCTGGGTAGTAGAGTTCAGATTTTCGAGTGAGCCAGTCTTAAAATGGAATCAACTGTGCCTGTAGGTCATTTTATTAACTACCTTAAGGCCAGAAAGATGATTTCTAGTTAGGGTTAAGGATGTTGAGTCTGAGACCCCAACTATCTAGTCAGTTCCAGTAGTAGGTGAGTACCTAGAGGTCTTTCCAGATGATTTACCGGGAATCCCTCTCGAGCGGGATATCAATTTTGGTATTGACCTTCTTCTCGACACAAAGCCTATATCTATTCCTCCTTAAAGGATGGCTCTAGCCGAGCTAAAGGACTTGAAGGATCAATTGAAGGACCTGCTAGATAAGGGTTTCATTAGACAGAGCAAGTTTCCATAGGGTTCACCAGTCTTATTTGTCCGAAAGAAGGATGGTTCCCTTCAGATGTGCATTGACTATCAAAAATTGAACAAAGTCACCATCAAGAAAAGGTATCCTCTACGTAGGATTGATGATTTATTTGACTAGCTTCAGGGTTCCAAGACAGCCTTCAGGATTCGGTATGGTCATTATGAGTTTGTAGTTATGTCTTTTGGACTAATGAATGCTCCTGCAGCTTTTATAGACCTGATGAATAGGATGTTCAAATTATACTTGGATATGTTCGTGATTGTGTTTATCGATGACATCCTGATATACTCTCGGAGCGAGGAGGAACATGTCGCTTATTTGAGAATAGTGCTTCAGACTCTTCAGGATCGCTAATTGTTTGCCAAGTTCAGCAAATGAGAGTTTTGGTTGAACTCTGTAGCCTTTTAGGGCCATGTGGTATCTAGCGAGGGCATCAAGGTTGGAGGTTTGTGAGAATAGCTTCCAAGAGTTAAAGGCTCGACTTATTTTAGTACCGGTGTTTACCCTACCCGAGGGTACCGATGGGTTCGTAGTGTATTGTGATGCTTCAAGGATCGATATTGGGTGCGTATTGATGCAGCAGGGAAAATTCATAGCCTATGCCTCTAGACAGTTAAAGGTTCATGAGAAGAATTACCCGACCCATGATCTTGAATTGGCCGCGGTGGTATTCTCCTTGAAGATATGGCAACATTATTTTTATGGGTTCCACGTGGATGTATTTACGGACCATAAGAGTTTACAGTATATGTTTACACAGAAAGATCTCAAGCTTCAGCAAAGGAGGTGGTTGGAGCTACTCAAGGACTATGATATGAGTGTCCTTTACCATCCGAGTAAGGCTAATGTCGTAGCGGATGCACTTAGTAGGCTCTCTATGGAGAGTATGTCCCATGTGGATGAGGGGAAGAAGGAGCTAGTGAAAGATGTACATCAACACGCAAGGTTGGGGGTTAGGTTGGTCGATTCGATCGATGACGGTGTTTTTGTGAAGAACAAACAAGAATCGTCCTTAGTGACTGATGTGAAAGCTAGACAAGATGAGGACCCGATTTTGATAAAGTTGAAGGAAGCCATTCAACGTCAGAAGGTGGAGGTCATCTCCTAAGGGGGAGATGGTGTGCTTCGGTGTCAGGGTCTTCTATGTGTTTCGTATGTCGATGATTTGAGGAGCCGTATATTGCATGAGGCTCATGGATCTAGGTATTCTATCCATCCAGGTGCCACCAAGATGTACCGTGACCTACGGGAAATCTATTAGTGGAATGGCATGAAAAAGGATATTGTATAATTCGTAGCCAAGTGTCTGAGTTGTTAGTAAGTAAATGTTGAGCATCAGCGACTGGGAGGCGTACTTTAGGATATTGGCATTCCCACTTGAAAGTGGGAAGAAATTAGTATGAATTTCATCACAGGTTTACCTCGTACTCGCCGACAATGTGACTCTATTTGGGTTATGGTGGACATGTTGACCAAGGCTGCTCATTTTCTACCAGTCTAAACCACGGACTCAGCAGAGGATTATGCAAAACTTTATATTCAGGAGTTAGTTCGATTGCATGAGTTCCCTTATCCATCATTTCAGATAAAGGTACTCAGTTTGCCTCTCAGTTTTGGAGGTCATTTCAAAAAGGACTTAGTACACAGATTAAACTCAACACAACATTTGACCTGAAAATGGATGGTCAGGTGGAGTGGACAATCCAAACTCTCGAAGACATGTTGAGAGAACATGTGATGGACTTCAAAGGTAGCTAGGATAATCACTTGCCCCTGATCGAGTTTGCCTACAATAACAACTATCACTCTAGTATTTAGATCCGGGCCTCCATTCGGGTCGTGACATCTCTACCTCTCTAGGCTCAAGCAAGTAAAGAATTTCAGCAAGTCCTAATGTTTGACATCGTTAAGAAACGTTTGAAGATGAAGAGAATACAATACAAGCATTTTGCATTGGTTTTGAGTCACTTTTGTGTAACCCTAACTTGTTAATCCACCATTGTTCCCACAACCCTAGCTATGGAGGTTTTAACCTCTCATAGTTGCAAGGTTGTGATATGCATTCATAATTAAACACATAATTCAATACTTACAACGATAGTTGAGAGAAAAACTTCTTTGAATACGTAAGAAAAATCTCAAGAACAATTGATAAATATCAAGAAAGAATCCAAGAAAAAGTTGATCATAAGTTAATCAACTCAATTATATGTTTTTCTCTCCAATCCCTATTGATTTCATGCTTCTCCCCTGAAAATAAAACATAAAAGGTATTTATATAGACATAAGAACCCTTTTCCTAAGCTAACAGGGTGATTTTCTATAACTGGCACCGCCTGAGCCACGACTGATGATACGACCCGTAGTAGGATTGTACGGGTCATACCTATTGTCTGTAAGTCCTGGTGTTGCTGAAATTTTAGCTATGTGATGGGCACTGCTACAAATCGTACATGCTTCCTACGAGTCGTGCTTTGCTTCCGTGGTCTGGCTCTGAGAACTCTGACATCTTCTGAAATTATTCACGAGTGTTGTGATACGACTCGTACCTCCTAGCCACGATTCATACTGTCTGAAGTTCTACCTAGCAATGAAAATCCTCTGAAGTTCACCACTGCTCCTGGTACGATTCATATATATTTTCCACGATTCATAAATCCATATATACCAGGAGTCTACTTTGTGCAATTTCTTCTGAATATTTCCACGACTCCAGTTACGACTCGTACCATTGTGGTACGGCTCGTACTGAGAGTCGTAGGTAGCATTCTTCCCAGTTCAACCATTTGAAACTTTTCATGGTTCTCAGTATGGCCCGTACTATCAACGTACGACTCGTACTAAGACTGACACTTTAGCTCATTTTCTGCACTTTTAGGCTTCCTTTGTACATTCTTGCTCCAACACTTATTTTTTCTGAAATCAAAGCAAAAGTGCCTTATATGCATATAAACACACCTAAGTTCATTTTATTTTCTTAGTTTTGAGCATCGATAATGCTTTGAACTCACAACACATCATTGATATATAAACTTGTGTGGAGTGTCATGTTCTTCATCTGATAAGAACTACATTATTTTAGGACAAATAATGGCTCAAATTTGGGGGTTTGATGAGTTGGTAATTTACCAACTCATTAGGCTCTTAAGCATCAACTTTAACTTAGTTTTCCAGTCATTTAGATGGATTTTATGCCATTTTTGCCTTTTTGTGTGCATATATCTGATTTGAAGAAAAAAGAAAGAAGTGGAGTAAAAAGAAAGGAATTAGGTGAAAACCGGCACTTCACTGGAGAAGACCGGTGAAATGCTGGACAAATGTGGAAGATCACTGCCTTGGGGAACTAAAGCAACTGGCAGTCATGAACATCCACTGGTGACTCACCGGTTACCTCGCCTACTGACACCTAAACATGCTAGATTAAAGAGAAAGAAATCGATGGAGTGTGGTTAGAGGTCGGCGAATCGCCAATTGAACCATCGAAGGACACTGGAAATCATAGAAGGAGCATTCCATTATAGCCGGTGGTTCGCAGAATGTAACCAGCACCAAAACTCTCGCAAGTGCCAGAACGCCTGAGCAGGGGCAAATATGTCCAACACTAGAAAAGAGAGTCTTGGGTACCCGACTTTTAGATATATTCTAGAGAGAAGTACTCTGTACCGATCAGATCTTAACTTTTATCTTTTTGAGAATCTTTGTAGAAGAAGAAAAGTAGAGTTCTAGTGGTGGAAATTGAGAAAGAATGTTTTTCTTTTTCTTCTTCTTCCTCTATAGCAAGGTACCACCATTATTGAAGACTTATTGCTGAATTTTATTTTTCTACTCTCATTATTGAAATCAATGAGTTTATTGTTAAATATGCTTTTTCATTTCTTAACCATGACTAGCTAAATCATTAACTAGAGGTATGTGATGATAAGTGCTTAATTAGATTGGATATTGCTAGGTTTATCTCAATATTATTTAATTAGTATAATTCTGTTAAGATCTTTCCAATTTATAATTAAAGATCTATAGTTGTAGATGTGGGTCTACTTTTCTTACTTGATTTTTGCTTGAAAGAGAAGAATTGAGTATTGGGAGAGAATTTAATGGTGGAAATGGATGTGATGTTGTGGAGTTGGACTAGAAATAGCCAAACCCACATTTTCATTCCTAATTAATAGCTAATAGCTAGAGATCAGTGCATCTATTAATCCAAACTTGATTGGGTTTCTTTAACTGTGTCTAGTGATTCGAAAGAACTCTAGCAAGAGACATTTATGAGGTTGATAAACATAGAATGCTCACCTACCCAAGGTTATTTAAACAATTTGAACTAATGAGATAATCTAGCATAGCCTTATTTAATTAGCACATCATCTACACCACACCTCTAATCCTTCTCATTATTATCGACAACTTTGGTTACTTTGCTATTCTAATTAGCTAAGTTAAGAATCTATACTATATTGTTAACATCAAGTCTCCCCCAAAATGTTTATTGCTTTGTTATTTTTGAGTGGTGCAAACTAATTTCAATTTTTCAAACAACACTTATACATATCATTTGTTACTCTTTGTGGGATTCAACCCTGACATCCATTGAGATATTTGTTTTGATACAATGACTATTTACGCTCTCTCATAATGAATAGTGTATTTTGGACGTTATCAACCAACGCCCAAGGGTCTGGATAGGACACTTGGCACCAAGGTTCCGAAAATCAAGGTCGAAACTAATGCTGGGAAAGCTACAACCGTAATGGGTATAGGTATAGGAGCCAAGATCGTGAGCGAGAGGGAGAATGGAGAAAGAATGATGGTTATCACAACGACTAGACAGGTTTGTATGTGCCTCCTAATGCTCGTGAGAGTGAGGTTGGACCATCAAAATTTGAGAGCATGATGGCCGAGATGATCAAGAAGGTGAGATCCATTGAGGAGCAACTGAAAGAAATATGGGGAGATATATCTGGCATAAGCCAGAAAGTTGAGTCGCATGCCACAACTATCAGGAAAATTGAGTAGCAGTTGGGTCAACTGTCAGCATCCCTGAACCCTAGGAAAAAGGGAACACTACCTAGCAATACAGTGCAAAATCAAAAGAATGATATCCACTGTCTGGCTATGATGACTAGGAGTGAAAAGACCACAATTGATCCCCCTCTATTGGTTGTAGTTGAGATGGAAAGAAAGAAAGAGATCGTGATAGATGAGGATGATGAGGTTGCTGAGCACGAGCTCAGGGGTGATGTTGAGTTGATAGAGACTCTGGTTGAGGTAAAGGAGTCCATAGTTAATAATGGTAAGAAACAAGGGGCCACACAAATATAAGGCTATCCCACGACCACCGCCACCGTTTCCTTAAAGGATGAAGAAAAAGGCGGAAGATAGAAAGTTCCAAAAATTTCTATCTATGCTTAAACTGCTTTCTGTGAACATACCATTGGTTGAGGCATTGGAGCAGATACCTGGATATGTCAAATTTATGAAGGACCTTTTAACCAAGAAAAGGTCCGTAAGCTACGAGCTGGTAGGTAACTTTCATCATTGCAGTGCCATAGCTTCACGGGTCCTTGCTAAGAAGGAGGATCCAGGTGCCTTCACCATTCCATGTACAATTGGTGATTTAAAGTTTGCGAAGGCACTATATGAATTGGGAGCAGGCATTAATTTGATGCCATTGGTAGTGTTCAAATAGGTGGGCTTGGGAGCCCCCACATCGACCTTAATGCGGCTATTGATGGCAGACCACACAGTTACTAAACCAATAGGGATTCTAGTTGATGTACTTGTAAAGGTGGCCTGCTTTATCTTCCCAGCAGACTTTGTAATCCTTGATTGCGAGGTTGATTTTGAGGTCCCTATTAACTTGGGGCAACCATTCCTGGCCACCGGAAGAGACTTGGTAGATGTGAAAGTTGGCCAATTAAAGTTCAGGCTAAACAAAGAGGAGGTCACTTTAAATGTCTGCGGGTCAATAAAGCAGCCCAATGAGTTTAGGGTTGTCTGTACAACTCAGAAGAGGATTGTACGGGTCGTAGCACTAGTCGTGATAAAAAGAAGAAGAAAAACTTCATGCTATGGTTGGTCATTACGACTCGTACCAAGTTTGTACAGGTTGTATTAGTCACTGTAATCATGAATTGTTTTAAGTGTGGAATTTCAGAGAAAGTGACTTACGAGTCATTGTACGAGTCGTACTACCATGGTATGGGTCGTACCTTGTACTCATAGATCCCCAGATGAGTTTTCTCAATGTTATGCTATGAGTGCAAGGGACAAGCCGTAGGTCCAACCTATGACTCATTGTACGATTCGTGACGGGATAAATAACTCATTTTGACCCAACTCGACCTCGATATCCAAAAATCAGTGCTAGATGTATTTAAATCAAATTATTCATTCTTCCACTCCTACGCAAACATAAAAAGTGAACCCACTACTCTCACCTAATATCCACAGACTCGTAACTCAAAAATCTCAATCAATTTGAGCTTGAAGTTGTGTAAAATTGCATCTGCACACTCGTAAGTTCTACCCTAATCACAAAATAAAGCAGAAAATCAATATTACACTTGAAAAATCAAGTAAGTAACATTGTTAAATATTACACAAAAAACTTTCCTTGTATGATTTTGTAAGCTGACAGTGATTCCTCAAACTCATTAAGAATGGGTTGAGGAAGATGAACAGTAGCTCTGGTGATTTTATCCAATGGATAGAACTTTGAAATGCTTAAAACAATAAAATTGACTTAGTGAAAAATTGAAAATTTGAGTTACGAGATGTGACCTAGGTTGGGAGTGAACTGGGTATGCATAAATAATGTACATGGATAGCTTAAAGTGGGGAAGTCTGAGTACCCAAAACAAATCAAGTGTTTACCTGGACAACTGAACAAAATAAAGATGAGGGCAGGCTTCACGAGTCTTTATACGACTCGTGGTTTCTATCGCAACTCGTAGGATGACTCATTGGGACTTTCCTAGGTGAGTGAAAATCTAAGTGTTGGTACGAAACCTAGTATGATTCGTAGGATCCCACTATGAGTCGTACCTAGTGATTGTACCATGAGGCAGTAAGGGTCAAAATCCATAGGAGATTGTACAACTCTACCTATGACTCGTGAAAACAAAGTATGATCTGTAACACGAATCATAGAAAAATATAGAACAACACAATTCTGAGAATCCCTCAGTATGACTCTTTGTACGAACCATATCATCAAGGTATGAGTTGTACCTAGGAGTCGTGACAGGGCTATTATAAACCACGAGTCTTAGTACGAGTCGTACTACCATTGTATGATCAATAATATAGACTCGTGGAAAACTTCAGAAGGTATTTTCTTGCTTTTTCTCCACAAGTACAATGATGATAAAGAAAAGAGCAACCAAATCTGCCCAGGACAAGAAAGCTAGAGCGGAGATTACTACTCGGAGGGAATTGAGAGATGAGACCTCCGACTCTGATCAAGAAAGCAGTTCTCTTAGTAGTTCGGTGGAGGAGTACATAGTTGAGAAATCAAACACTGATGAGCCATGTACCACTAGGGCTCAAGCAAGGGCACAAGCCGAAGCCTTTTCTGCCACTTCGGTCACAACTCCCCAGTCTGAAGAGGGATCAGAGGAACAGGTCCAAGAGTCCAAGAGTCACTCTAATAATGATGGGGGGGGGGGTCTTAGAAGGCCTAGTATAAAAATGGAAACAACGAGGAAGGGTCTGAAGAAGGAGATGAGGCAGAGGAAATTGAGCAGACCCTGTATAGGAAGAAAAACTATGAGATGGCAGATGCCTGGGGCATAGGAGATTTATGAGTATGGCTTGGTGCTCACATCCAAGAAACAACCCAGGTATAGTATCCAAGAAGAATTGCGGATCCTCAGCTGTTCCTTAAATGGGGTTGAGGAGATGAAGCAGATCTTCAGCTTCTATGGGTTTGAGTGGATGGCTGGACCCCTGATTGAAATAGTCCAGAGATGGTCAGGGAGTTCTATGCCAATTATTATGCTACATTGGAGCATAATGCACAATCTGGAAAGTGACTGAAGGAGCAACCCAAACTTAACAAAGTATTGGTCCGGTTGTAAGAAGTCACAATTTCTAAGGAAACCATTGCTCGGATGTTCTATGGGCTGCAATTCATTGCTTCATTGTCCACAGTAGAGTTTAACCACTGGATAGATGCCATGAAGTGGATAAAGCAGTTGGGCACTAAGGAGAGAAAAAGCCACCTCAAGTGGCTAGTCGGAGTCATAGCAGAGGACAAGGACAAAGTTGAGTGGGCGACTGCTGGAAAGCATGTCACTAAATCTTTACTGAACTTCATAGAGAAGGCTTGCTGGACACTAGTCCTCCACAGACTAATGGCGACTGTGAATGACAACACACTCAGTGCAGATAGGGTAGCCCTAGTAGCATGCATCATATTCCGGTATGAGATTAATATACCAAGAGTGATAGCCAACAAGATCCGAGATTGTGCTCTTGGGTTGAGCACCACCATTCCATTTACTAGCCTTATATATCGAATGCATAGAGATGCTGGTGTCCGATTGCTAAAAGATGTTGATGTTGAGATCATGGACTAGAGGACGATAGATATAGGGCTAATCTAGGATGAAATCAACCCGATGAGCTGGGATAGACTTTCGATCGTAATCTAGTAGGTTAATGCCCCCATCTCATAGCAGGATGAGACACTGGCTATAGAGGACGGCCATTTAGAGTCATCTCCCAGCACTTCTGTTGCACCTCCGGTGGGTCTTTCGAGCCAGACACTAGCTGGATATGTTCTAGTCCCTCATGACTTCCTCCAAAAGTTAGCAAAGAGGCTGACGATAGCTGAAAGGAAAATACAATCAATAATGGAGAACGTCAAGCCTTGGGTAAAGGAAGAGTTTGAGGAGGTCGTGAGAGGGTTGCATGGGAAGATAGATGGATTCAAGAGCCAATTCAATGAGCACTTGGCGGAGCATCCAGACACTAGTATCCTTTGGGAGGAGTTGGGGTTCTTTGGAACCAAGTGACCGAGTTGTCTTCTAGACAACCGGCGATCATAGCACCTCTCACTCTTCCAGACTTGGATGCTGAGCTCTATGAGGAGCTAGACTTAGAGGAATACTGGGTCCTATCAGGTACAAGTGGAGGAAAATGTAAGAAGAGGGTCTTAGAGAAAGATGAAAACAAGCCCTCAAAGAAGAAGAAAAAGAAGGAAAAGAAAGAAAGAAAGTGGGCGAGAGTAGAGAGCTTGCAAACTCACGATGCGCATATGTCAGAGTTGCAAGAGTGAGCCGCAGGAGTAGGGAGCTCCACTACTGCACAGAAAGTGATCGTTGGTGGCGAGGACCCTTCGAGGGAGCCAAAATTAGACAAAATTGATATTGAGGTCACGAAAGCGACCGAGCATGATGAGGGGTTAACCAATCCCCCAATAGATGTACAATTGAGTGTGCCAGCCACCGCTAGCCCCACAGATATAGCGGAGTTACCACCTCTGTGAGATGACAAGAGTTTTTAGTGGGCCACAGGTATGTACCTTTCCCTTGTGCTTATATATTTTATGCTTTGAGAATAAAACATGTTTTTCCAAAAGGGTGTGTACTTGTATTATCTAGGAATTTTGATTCGTCCGGGGGTTTTACTTGTTTTGTTTCTGTTCCCTCAGACATTCTATATAGTATAACCAACATGTTTAGGTTTTTTTGTTTAATTAGAAATACCTTAGAATTACTTTGCATCCAATAAATGTACTAGTTCGATGTTTTTGAAAAAATTGACCCTGCTGAAATTTTTTGATGTTAGCTGTGTATTTAATTACAATTGCATGACATTTGTGGATCTTTATTGGGCATTTATATTATGAGCATGTGTAGTTGTAGTTTAGTTCCGCATGAACTGGATAGGCAGATTCAATGCAAACTGGTACCATAAGTGACTGAGGTTGTATACCTAGTTCAATACTGCATTAAGGATCTAGAACTTGTCCGGTTGGTCTTTGCATAGACTTTAGGATAGTTGGTTAGGAGATAATCATAGGCTATTATTTATTGATTATCCACTTTAGCCTAAATTACCCTACCGTCTAATGATTAATCCCTTGATCCCGATTTTGAGCCTTATATTAACCATTTTTCT
This sequence comes from Datura stramonium, assembly GCA_018107945.1. Taxonomy (NCBI): domain Eukaryota; kingdom Viridiplantae; phylum Streptophyta; class Magnoliopsida; order Solanales; family Solanaceae; genus Datura; species Datura stramonium. Next base: position 92,384 of record JACEIK010003416.1, on the reverse strand, counting down.
TTGATTAAACTTTAACCTTACCTATTTTTTATAATGAACCTGTTTTGGCTCTGGTCCTTATTTGGACATTGTGAACCTCAACCCAGGAAAAATGCCTAAGTTGAGGGTAGCTATAGTAAGGGTGCATTGATTGTGGGGAGGTGAAAAAGGAAAAGAAAGGAGAAAGGGTTAAAAATGAGGTGTGGCGTGACAAGAAAAGAAAGAAAGAAATAGTTGAAAAAGAAAAATGAAAAGAAAATACAAGAGAAAAAGAAAAAGAAAAAAAAAAAGAGAAAAACACACAATACCCATATATTGCATGAAAATAGAGAAAATGAAGGAAAAAGTTGAAAAAAGTGTAAAGTAGAGAAAAGGGAGGAAAAAGTTAAAAAAGTGAGAAATAGGGTAAAACGTGTAAAATGGAGCCACGAGTATGTAGTGCCAAGTAGGGTTTAGTCACTAAATTCCATATTTACCATACCCAGCTTGAAGCTTACATTACAAGCCGAGCAAAGTCCTATAGTGATCCTAGTTTAGCTGTCCAAAGAGCCGAAGTAGAGAAAATAAGGGCAAGTCTATGGTATTCGATATATAGTATTTGAAACTTCTTTGGGAGAGTGAGAGTCCCATTTTTTTAGTCCCAAGTTCATGATATTATATATCTGTGAATGTTGGGGACTTTATTTGCTGTGAGGGTATTTGGATTGTGTTGTATTTTACCAATTATCTGTGTGAATAACATCAGTGATAGCTCAATTCTCTGCTGATAGTTGGATGCCATATCTTGATCCCTTTATATCATTGATTGTGGTTAAATATGTGCATCGATGACTTAGTTTAAACGGAAAAAAGATCAATAGATGGTTATGGTTCATAGTGTAAATTTTGTTGTGTTGGTTGTAAGTATTCTAGGTTTACTTTCTGGTTAAGCATTGTTTTTAGTTTTTTTTCCTTTCCTAAGGACATGCAAAAGTCTTAAGTTTCAAGCAATTGTCACATTCACGAATTCAAAGCTTCATGTACTTTCTTTCGCTACAATTAATGCACCTATCCACTTATCCCCACAAGTTCAAATCATCATATTTAACCAATAATCAAGCTACCCAACCAAAATAACATACAATCATCGAAGAATTTAAGACGTTAAGCTCATAAAATTCAAAACATGAAATTCAAGTTTTTCACCATATTGGTGATTTTGGGTTCTAAATTTTTGGGAATAAGGGTGTGGGAGCATGCTTGTATCATTACTTGAACAAGAGAGAAGAAATATACTTACTTGAGTTGAAGATGAGAGCTTTACCAACTTGTTGGAGAAGGCAACAATAGAGGGGAGAGGGAATGGGAAGCTATAGCTTTAAGGGAGAGAGAGAGAGAGAAAATTTTTCTTTTTATTTATGAACTTTTTTAGGGAAAAGGATGAATCTAAATTTAAATAAAAGATGGGGCATGGGTTTTTATGTAATTTTAAGGTCTTTTGAGTCAATATTGACTTAAATTGACCAAAAATTTTGGTCAAATACCCCTTGGTGCTCCGCCCCTCCTACCTCACCATAAACTTATAAAAAATATTATGTGGAGATAGGGGCTGGTGCGGCATGCCCCCTATAGCCTCACCTGACAAAAAATTTTTCTTATAGAATTTAACTCCCGGCGTCCCATGTTAGGTGTTTCACCCCAGATTTACACTTTTTATCTCAATATCCCAGCTTGTTCTTGCCTCTTACGCCCTGTTCGCTTGTTCTTGCCTCTTACGCCCTGTTCGTCTCTACAAAATAAATAAAAATATACAAAATATTAAAAAGAAAAAAGATGGGTTGCCTCCTATCAAGCGCCTTATTTAACGTCGTGACACGATATTTAGGGGTTGCCTCCCATGCAATGCCTGATTTAATATTGCGGCACGACTATGGCGCATGCCACTCCTTCATTCGAGTGGACTTCTGACCATACCAAGGATTTGCTAAACTTTCATGCAGCACTTGCTGCTGCAATAACTGATTACAACCTCCAAGTTCTCCCGTCGGCTTCATCGTGAAGTCCTCATAAGGGGGTGGCATTCGTGATTCTCTGAACACTTTAAACACTACCTACTGACCATCTACTTTCATAGACATCTTGCCTAACTGAACATGTATGACTGTGTCAGTGGTGGCTAAAAATCCTCTACCCAGAATGAGAGAAACTATTGCATCTGCCTCATATTCTAAGATTATAAAGTCCACCGGTAGAATGAATGGTCCTACCTTAATCAATACATCTTCAATGATTCCCTCAGGATAGGCTAGAGATTTATCCGCAAGATTCAACGTCCCGATAATAGGATGTGGTTCACCTAATCCCAGAGTTTTGAACAGGGATGCAGGCATTAGGTTGATTTTCGCACCCAGATCACATAAGGCTAAACCAACCTCCTTGCTTCCAATAGTGACATGAATAGTGAAACTCCCAAGATCCTTTGTCTTTTTTGGAATTTTGTTCTTGATTCAGGAACTGCACTCTTTCATAAGAGCCACGGTTTTAAACTCTATATGCCTCCTCTTATTGGCCACGATATCCCTAAGATACCTGGCGTACTTTAGAACTTCTTGCAAAAGCTCCACCAATAGAATATTCACATGAACCTGCTTCAACAACTCAAGAAACTTACTACAGGCTGTGTCCTCAGTCTTTTTCTTCAACATTTGAGGAAATAGGGAGGTGGTCTAGCTACTACAATTTTTGGTTGTGGGTTCCTAGACTCCCCTACCTCAGTCTTGGATTTCACGGACTGTTCCTTATCAAGTTTTTCTTTTTTGGGGACAACCTCACCTAGCTCCTTACCGCTGCTCAAGAAAGTAACATTTAGATTTTCCTTGGGGTTCTTCTGGGAATTACCTGGGAGTGCCCCTGTGGTCTGTTGTTCTGTTGTAGGGTCAACTGCCCCATTTGCCTTTCAAGCTCATGGATGGACTTGCATTTCATTTACCACTTGCTTCTACTGCACCATCCATTGCTTCATTGTCTCCTCAAGAGAGTTATTCTATTGCTGGCCTTTTGGCCTTTGATAAGTGTTTTAGGGCCTTTGGAAATTTTGATTCCCTCTCCATGGGGGATTTGCTCCACTCTGGTACCCCTGATTATAGCCATTACCTTCAAAACCTCCACCATGACTTTGTTGTCCCAAAAAATATACAGACTTAGGATTAAGAGGACAACCTGAATAGGCGTTGCCTTCTCTACATGCCTCATATGATGGTGGTGGGATTTTTACCTGTTGTACCTACTACACTTGGCCTCCTACTGGTGTAGTCACCAACTTACTAATCACATTCACCAACTGGCTAGTCACATTCACCAACTGGCTAATGTATGCCCCGATTGTCGCTACACCATCCACATCAAGCTTTTCCCACACTTTTGCTGCTACAAATCCTCTGCGTGAATCCTGATAATCCTGACTCCCCACAGACATGAGGTTCAAGAGAGCCTCAATTTCATCGTAACTTTTGGAAAAAATCTGCCCTTATGCAGTAGCATCAAGCAGCATCTTGGATTAAGGCTTCGGTTGTTGTGCCCAATTATATTTTTAGGTTGAATATGGTGTGGACAATCCCTCAAGTAACCCTTGTAATGTTCCCATTCTTGAGCTAGTGTTTCTCTATCTCTCTATATGAATCCAGAGATCTTTCCTTTCAGTTCTTTTATTTTTCTTGAAGAGAAAAATCGATTGATGAACTTATTGGAGAGGATCTTCCAAATGGTGATGGATCCGGTAGGCTCATTATGAAGCCACTCCTTGGCCTCTCTGATTAGTCATAATGGAAACAGAGTCAACTTGACATATTTATCTGACACATTTTGGTAGTGGAAGTTTTCACTCAGCTCTACAAACGTCATCAGATGCCTGTGGGGATCCTCGTGTGGATTGACCTAAAATTGACAAGTGTTTTGGACCAACCGCACGTCCCTTCTTTAAGCTAAAAGTTCCCTGTGGTGGCTGGTTTAACAATTTCTTTAAAAGCATTCTCCAAACTAGGCCTAGCAAAATGCATCACTAGAACTCTCTCATTCTCTTCACATGCTGCTTGCGCAATGTTTTCCATAGCTAACCTCTAAATGGTTCTATTTATTTCAGGAACAAGAGAAGCTAAGGTTGGTCCTTGACTTCTCATTCTTGGCATACACTGAGGGAAACAACCCATTGAACTTCAACAGAAACAACAAACAAACGTAAAATACAAACTAGTGAAACAAAATTCTTACCTACAAATGATTAAACCATATTAAAGTCCCCAGAAACGCTTCCAAGAACTTGATGTCGCCCAAGCGCACGTGGTCATCAAGTAATATAAGATTGTTAAGTCCAGATATCGTACCCACAGGGACTTGTAAATTTAATTGTTATAAGGTTTGTACTTTGATTTCACTAGTCTATGAAACAAGAAAAATGAAGATTGGTTTGGAAAATTAAACTACTAAAACTTCAAATGTAAAAATTAACTAAAAAAATTTGAAGCTTGATTTTACTTTGATAGTGATGACAAACTAGGGAAATGGCACTTGGTTGGTTTCAAGTTGAGGTTTCCAGACATAATTAAACTAGCATGGTTCTTCTTACAGTTGTTAGATGCAAGTTACTATCTCATTTCTTGTCACTATCCCTAGCATCAAAGAACTATTTTATGAACCCTAACGCCTATATCCCTATGGTCACAGGAGAACAATAAAATGACGATTATTCCTACTTGTATTTCAACTAAACAGGGTTGAAAGGTATCTCCCTATCCTCAACAACAACTTCTATCCTATCACTAATGGGTTCAAGGGTCTTTGAATTCCCTTTCTATATTTAGTTTTAACCCTTTCGATTCCCTTTTCCAAGTTTAATCAAAAGCCAATAGATTATTTACAAGGTGATTAGTCTGATAAATAATAAATTAAAATAAATAAATACAAACAACCATAAAACAAAAATCACAACTAAATTTAATTAATCTGTCAAACAATCAACTATTCACGATGTCCACAACCCTAGAAATGAGTTTAGCCACTCATAGACAAGAGAAAAAACAAATACTTAGTAATCATCATGCGAAAATACGAAGTAAAGAAGAGAAAAACTTGTTGTAGAACCTTGTCTTCCTTCCAAACTGCTTACAAGCTTTCATGAATGAACTATGGAATAAAAATGAGTAAAGACTGCTTCAAGTAGTCCAAAACTACTCCAAGAAGTCATAAACTACGTAACAAATACCTAAGGCTTATTTTTACAGATAAGCCTTCAAATAATGCTTCTATCTTCCAAGAATTGGCTTAAAAATCAATATTTTGTGCCCCATAATAGGTTTGTCACTTCGCCCCTCTTATCTCGCCATAGACTTAGTCAAATTTTCAACTCTAGATAAGGCCTGACGCCGTCCAAGCACTAGCACCAGACTAATAATTTTTTCTCTGAAGTTTGAGAGTTGGTGCGGGGCACCATCCATAGCACCAGACTGATAATTTATTTCTTTGAAGTTTGAGACTTGGTGCGGGGCGCCAGCCATAGCCCCAAACCTGTTAGATTCTCAAATCTTCATTCTTTGCATCATTTTGAGCCCATTTTTCTTAGTTTCCTGCTCAAATCAACTCAAATCATTTGTTAGCACATAAAACACACACACATATTAATTTAATCATAAATTAAGGATTATGAACTCAAAACATGATCAAATATGGGTAAAAACATGGCAAATGGGCATGAAAATATGCCTATCATCAAGTCTTCAGAAATCTTATGCAGATGTTAGACAGAGAGAGTTTGAGTTTGAGGTTGATGATTGGTTATTTTTGAAGGTTTCTCCTATTAAGGGAGTGATGCGGTTCGGGAATAAATGGAAGATTAGCCCCCGATATGTTGGTCCTTATAGAATTTTGAGGCAAGTCGGAAAGGTGGCCTATGAGTTGGAGCTACCAGTGGAGTTAGCTTCAGTATATCCAATTTTCCATCTATCTCTATTGAAGAAGTGCTTTGGTGACCCATCCTTGGTTGTTCTGGTGGAGAGCATTGGGGTAAAGGATAGCCTTACCTATGAGGAGGTTCTAATTGAGATCCTTAATCGTCAGGTTCAGAAGTTGAGAAATAAAGAACTAGATTTAGTGAACGTTTTGTGGAGAAATCAGCTTGTTGCGAGAGCTACGTGGGAAGCTGAAGTAGTATGATTGCTAATTGTCTGCATCTTTTCCCTACCGGCTCAATTTTAGCATGAGGTATCAGTTTCCTCCTTAGTACTCTATTCAATTTCCCTATCAAGTTCATGTATATCTATTACCTTTCATGGTTTAGCATGTATGTATGTTTCACAAATTCAGTTCAGTCATGTATTTTAGTCCCGACTCAGTAACTCCATCAGTTTTTCTACATTGGTCTTCAGTTTTGGGATTAAAGTTCCTTCCTCAGTTTTTCAGTATGCTTAACCCACATTCGATGATGAATGTTCCCAAGTGGGAGATGTTGTAATACCCCCAAGGACCCTAAGATTATACCCGTGAGTTGAAGTAGAGAAAATTAGAAAAATATTCGCACCAGGTCATAGGACGAATTGTTAGGTCACTTGATGGATCGTTTCACGACCCGTGAAGTGGTACCCCATCGGAGAAGATTCATCACCAAGAGGTCACGGCGGATGTTGTAACAAGTCATTGTGACTCCCCATAAGTCGTGGTGTCCTTTGTCAAGTGTGTGGGGTCAAGTGTGGGGTGAGGAAGGGATGAATTGGCAATGTCAGGTAACGGATGGAGGGGATGAGTCTTCATGCCCCTAATGACTCATCAAGTGGTCTGTGAGGGGAAAAAGTTTAGTATATGGGAAATTTTCCAATAGTGGCAACGAGTAAGGACCACGAGTTATCGCTGGTCCCAGCGGCTCGTTAGGCCTCTCGTTGGGACTCGGCAAAGGGACTTTTTCTCGCGAAATCGCAAGGGTATTTTCTACAATTTTAATCTCCTATGTCCTAAAAATATGTTGTTTTAAGCTTTGAAATAAGTATGTTGTTAGATTTCAACCTATTCTAATTCATTCAACTCCAATGTATGCAAGTTTAGAAGTTCTCCTTTGAAGATCAAGATAGAAATTCCTCAATTCTTCCTTAAATCTCTTGGGCTTTCAAAGTCAAGTTTAGTTTCAGCCTACCTGTGTAAATTCCCTTAGGCTTTCAAAGTCAAAGTCAAATTCTTCCTTTCACTCTCATGCCCAAACTTCTTCTCAATTTCATGAATTCAAGTCTTAATTCAAGTTGATGATCCATTAGGCTTAGCCCAATTTTTGAAATTCCTTCAGATTTATTTATGGGTTAATTTCTTTCATGTTCCAAACTATGTTTCAAGATTCATGGAAAGATTTTATACCTATTTTTATTATAAATTCAAGGATTCCAAGTTTTGTGAAATTTAGGCCCACTATGCAAGTTTCATGAGAAGTCAAGTTTATGATTCATGATTTCAAGTATGATGAAATATTCAGTATGATTGAATGTTTATAAATTACCTATATATGAATCCATTATTTTATGAAGTATATTTCATGTATGCGTGGTTTTTTAAGATTTGGGCAGGCACACACAAGTCATATGTTTCTATAATTTAGGCAAGGCTAACAACATCGCTTATGATATACTTATTTTGGAGTCAAGACTCCCAATGTTCGGATTCAAGCTAGTTTTGAGAATATTATTATATGAGCATTATATGGTGTTTTGGGGAGAGGGTTTCAGCACCTAGAAGGCTTGGGTTCCAAGGTTTCCTGATCTCATAAACTACACGCCAATGTAGGATATTCTAGGACCTCTCAAGAGAGTGTTTCTCCCTCCCAAGGGCACACCGTGATATAACACCTTACTAATCCTTTTCTCTGGCAAGGATTAGGATGAATTTCTACATGGGCAAGACATGGGATCATGATGCACTACATGGTGGTTGTCAGTTGGTGAAGAATCTGCCATTGTTCCTCATGATTTCAGTTATTCATGTTCATATTCAGATATTATGTTTTCAAAGTGTTTGACCTAATGATTAGTTTATGAGCTTTTACTTATGATTTCAGTTATGACAAGTCATATGATTTCTATTTAAGGTTTGGGTCATTCTATATAGATATGATATTCAGTTTATGACTATCCATGATTCAAATTCAAATTTCAAGATAGTCCTTACTCTCATGATCTTATGATTTATGTTTATATGCATGGTTTCAATTTATACTTACTCAACATATTTTACTTACCTTGTATGCTCAGTACATTCCAAGTTTTTATCACCTACTTTATATTGTATCATTTCATGATACAGGTCCGAGCGGTCAAACCTAGTTCCACCATAGCTGAGCCCTCGCCTAGTTTAGTTCCCTCATGGTGGTGAGTCCTCATTTTTGGGGACCTTCAGCTAAGTAATTGATTATGCTATTTCAGTTTCAACCTTTGGGAGCTAGTTGCGGATGGTGTCCCAACAGCTCATCAGATAGTAGTAGAGGCTTATCTGACATTATGTAGATTATCAGCTTTGTCGAGTACCGACTTATGTTATGTTGTTATGTTAATCATACTTTCGCTATTCATGTTGCGCTTATTAGATTCCATCGGAGTGTGGACATTCTTGCTACTATGTTCATTCAGCGGGTTGACTTGGAGTCATTCTTGGTTCTAAGCTCGTGTCTCGATCCAAGGTCCCTACTCGGATCATGACAGATATGAAGCGGGCTTGAATCTTTAGTTTGAAGCTTAAGATCACTATGAACATGAAGAACAACTATGGAGAAGGGTTTCCACCATCTTGGGTACAAGAAAAATGAAATGGAAAAGTCAAAACCGAGCAAGGGAATTAATATTGTCCTCCACTGACCTAGGGCCCTGCTTGATGTGTTTCGCTATGCAGCCTCCCGGAAAAATGTGAATATATCTCTATGCCGAAGTCATATTGGCGAACAATTTAATGAGTTTAAAACTAGAATAGACCTTCAATTGTGGTTTTTTGGTGAAGTAGTCCTCTAAATCCTTATTGATTGGGAGAAAATATCTGAGATATCTGATGCAATTTTAAGGAAGTAATTTGTTATAACTTATGCCGACTTTTATTTACGCTTGCTTGACATCAAATCTTAACATACAATTATAGAGTGATTTGAATGCCCCGTGAAACATCCTTGTTAGCATATTAAACACTCTTAGGCCTACCTCAAAAGTATCAGATTTATTTCTTAAATTATATGGAGTGTTATAATTCAAACTTAGCAATCTCTGTAATAGTTTTTCGTTTCTTCTTGTGTAATTATTCCGCCTTTGTTGTGCCCGTTCTATCAATGAGAACTCCTTTATGTGACTTCTTACAAATTATCTCTTTATTTCTCATCTTTTCTTTTTGAATACTTATAAATTTGAGCATTTTTGAACCTTAACAAGTTTAGCACAACTAGGACCTAAAGTATAGGAATTTGTCTTAACTTCTTTGACTTTCATGCCTCTAGTGACTTATTTTACCTTAGGTATTTTATCACTTAGGAGTTTATACTTCCTATAATTTGATTCATGTTGAAAACTTAGATCTTTTGAAGATTCTGGAATTTTGAACATTAAGAAAGCTTATGGGTGATGTTTGAAAGGACTAAGGGTATAATCCTTGGAAGGATTTAGGTCCAAGTATATTTCATCTCAAGAAATTTTTAGAAAGAGTTAATGATTATATCCATGAACGTCTGCTCAACCTTTGATTTGGGTAATTTCCAAGAATTAATTACATTCACTGACTCTATAATCAAGACTTAACCCATCTAGTTTCAAATCACTTGTTGACTTAGGAAAATTTTGTGAATTATTTACATCCAATTTTAATCACAACTGGGAGTCAATTCATCTATTTTCAGCTAATTGGTGGAATGAATTTATACATAGGTCCTCTATTAGTGGTTCTTATGAAGAGTACGTCTTATGTTCCCTTAGAACATTTTGTCGAGATCTTTGCATCCTGGCCTTAACTTGGTATATTATAAAACAAAGTAATTGTATTGAAAATGGTCAAGCCAACCTTTATCATGGACATGCAATAGGAGATAAATTGAAGCAAATCAAATTTTATTCTAATGTATTTGCATAACATAATGTCTTATGTAATTACATGGCTAAAAGAAAATACATCTCTAGAAGTTGTGTCCATGGGGCCATATTATGGTCAACCGATAGTTTTTACATTTTTGGGACTTGTCGCATAATATTTGGTCCTTATTTAAAAATGATCCAAATATCCCCAAATACTTCTACAGACTTCAAATGATCCAGACAGTCTCAAATCTTTCTATAGGGTTCAGGTTTAGCTATCCTGATACAATTCATGGTAGTCCCTAGTCCTACTAGATTCATTTCGATATCGGCGAGGTAATCCCCTCCTCTCTAATGTTTGATATTGAATTATGAACACTCGTAAACTAGAGTTCTTTTCATGTGAACCTTCTAAACAAAGTTCAAGGGGGTGAACGGAGGATTCATAATATGTTTTCTCTACCTCATTAAAAACCTTGTTAGAAAAATCCATTTGGGGGATAAAAATTGTGCTATGCGAGTACAATGTGCATTTTCTTTAACTCATGTGCCATTCTTTGTGACTTCATAAATTATAAATTGAACCATTGAACATCTGTGTCAATGAAAATGATTAGAAAATAAATGCAGTAGGGTAATACCTTAACAATAGTACCTTCTCACACAATTACGTTCTAAAGTTGTTTTTATAGTTAGGTCCCTTCCATGTATGGTAACCGATATTTTTTTGGAAATACCAACGACCTTGTGGTCCTACCAATTCCACCAACTTTGTGGCATTAGGATTTTGATTTCTTATTAGTCACTTTTTGGAGAATGAGATCCCCGAAGATAGAGACTCAAAGTTTGGTTCTCCAAATTATAAAACCTTTCTCATTGGTTTTTTATCCATAATCTCGAAATGATGATAAATTCGATATTCTTCTACTAGATCATGTGACCGACATGGCCTCATTATTCCTTTCCTCACTAGTTAATCAAACATCAAACTCATCTTGCTAATTTTAACCAAAGTATCAAGCCTTGACACTTAATCCTTGTAGTTGTGCGATGTGACCATAGAACTCTAGGCAATCTTTCCAAAACCCACTACTCAGAATATCATCTAACCTCTTTTTAAGATTCTATATTATCGTCTTATTAGTGTATTCTACTTTTTTGTTTGCACTCGAGTGATATAGAGATGAGGAAATTCATAGTGTCATCGAGAAAATTAGTCACCTTGGATCCATAAACTAAAGCCCGTTGTCGAGAGGAATTTCTCTGCAACTCTGGTATATATAATATGTTCCCAAATAAAGCCTATCACTTCTCACAACTAGATTTTTTCTAAGAACTTGATTCAACCCATTTTTTAAAATAGTCAGAAAAAACCAAAAGGAACCTTACCTCGCGTGGGTTGAAGGTAAAGGTCTAACTATGTGTCATGACCCAAGAATAGACCGATGACACAGAGTTTGAAAATCATGAATACCAAGCACTCAGTACGTGCATAACATAACATAAACTTGACCTGGGAAAAATCATATACAAAATCATGAATAGAAGTCTAAGATACCAATAAAGGTAAATAAGGAAGCAGAAGTCACCACCGCGAGAATTTATACATAAAAGTTTGAAAAGCCTCTAGTCATAAGATGAGTTGTTCGAACAAGCCCCAAACTAACTTGGCAAAGTCTTTCAAACATAAGGTAAAACTGAGTATCTCGGATGATGAGGACTCACTCAAGCGAGACTGGGCCGACCTGGAAGCAAGATCAAATTCAGACACAGGATCGAGGACTATCATCCCAACCTATGTCAAGAGATGATATATGGTAATGCTCAACCTTACACTCTTAATAAAGTATGAAGAGGATGCTGTCAATAAAGAATCCTAACAAAGGTTAAATGAACCTAATAGAATATGGTAAGATGACTAATGTGGTATTAACTTTTATGTATGTTATCCGCAAAGGGGTTTATAGAAAAAAATACAACAAACAAGATTGTAAACTTGCCTCATTTTATCAAGATTTGCAAATTAATCAGTGTTCCTCATGGGTTCATAACTACTTTGGGTTTACAATCATGATCTATCCCAATGCTTACTTGTAGAATAGATAACTAGGGTTCATCCAAACAATCAAGTTCATCCCTATTGGCTATCATGCTCAATCACTAAGTTAGGTCTCATGAGAGATTTCAATTCAACCATTATCAATTTGTTCCAAATTAACTATCAGTTTGTTCCAACAACTATCAGTTTGTTCCAAATTAACTATCCTATGACTGCACCCGCTAAACAATGACCCATAAAGATCACGGATTTGTTGTAACTCTCTTTTTCTAATCTCTACTTCTCTAAGTTCAAGCAAGTAAATAATTCGGATAAGTCTTAAAGTTTCACTTCGTTAAGAAACATTAAAAAGAGAACACAATACAAGTGTTTCGGGCATTGGTTTTAAATCACATTTGTGTAACCTTAATATTAATTCGCTCATGGTTTTGCCAATCCTAGCTGTAGAGGTTCTAGCCTCTCATGATTGTAAGATTTTTATTAGCATTCATAGACAAACACATAATTGAATACTTACAACAATGATTGAAAGAAAACTTGTTTTAAATATTGCAAGAATTGATGTTGAATAATCCAATAAAAAAGAATAAATTCGAAACAAGAAATCTCCAAGACTTGAATTAAAATTCACAATAACTTGTCTCTAATTACGTTTAATCACTTCGTCATCCTAATCGCCTCTCTTTACTGAAAATAACCTAAAAGTATTTATACAATTAATTGGAACCTTCCTAAGTAAACAGGTTAACTACCAAAACTATACATCTTCACGTATGACCCTAACAATATTGTACAGTAGTACCTTGACTCGCACATTGGCCGGCTTTTGCTAAATCTTGCTGTGAGCACTGCACAACTCGTACCAAGAACCTATGGTTGTACGATCTTTCCATGGCTTGAACTTGTAATTGTTGGCATCTTCTGTTAACTTCCATAGATGGATGGTATGACTCGTACCTTCGTCCCATGATTCGTGACTCCTTCTCATACCTTGAGTTCGCGCCTTCTATTCTTTCACTTTTTCCACGGTTCCTTGGTACGGGTCTTAGGTAGGTCTCACAACTCGTGATTGCCAACTGTACCAAGATACTTGGCCTGTGCAATTTCTCGTAGAACTTTCCACGACTACCACGGTACGACTCGTACCATGAGCCGTAATCCTCTCTTGCTTCACAATTTGCTCTGGACCTTTCCACGATTCTCGCATGGCTCGTACCAGAAGGGTATAGCCTGTATGGAATCTATACTAAGCCACTTTATGCATTTTTCCATCATTTGCACAATTCAGCTCCAACATCTTTTTCCTATAAATAAAGTAAAAGTACCTCATATCCATATACACCTAAGTCCATGCCATTTTTCCAAGCTTTTAAGTGTTGAAAGTGTTGTAAATCCCACAAACACATCAATACCTGTGAAATTTTTTTGATTAATTCATAAGAATGGTTAGTAAATTATTTATTGTTGGTTGATTGAAATTAATATTGCTACTCCATTACATGAATTAATTGAATTGTGAATTGGAGAAGAAAGAGAGGGATAACCTAGATAAAAGCTAAAGGCTAGAGGAGAGTTGAAAAGGTGAAAAAGGAAAGAAAATTCATGAACAGAGTAAGGAGTTAGTGAATAAATTGGATTGTTGAGATTTGATGATGATGGGGGAAGTCTTGAGTACCCTATTTACAATTTCTCACATATACTTAGCAAATTTTAAGTGTGGGGTAAATTTTGCACCTTCCACACTTAGCTATCCATTTGGTTCACCAACCAATTATGTAGAATTTTTAATTTTTATGCTTGATAGGTACAATGGAACCAAAAGGAAAGAAGGTTATTGTATGTGAGAAGAGCTGAAAGAGGGGTAGACCAAGAAAAACAGAAGATAGTTCGTCGGCTCCAAAGCAGCCCTCTCGCAAGGAGATTCGTAGTGAAAGCGCTTGAGCCTCATGGGCTTGGCTTGGCTTAATACTAAAAAGAAGACAAGTATGCCTCTAAGAACTGAATAGATGAGGTCCATTTGACACTTGAGTTCCTAGCTATCTGGGAAAAGATACATGAGTTGGGAAATGGCTATATCTTCAATGAGCCGGAGAGGTGCAACCTCACTTTGTTGAGGGAATTCTAAGAAAATTGGAACACCTCATTCAAAAGAGTACAAAGGTCAATATCATAGGACAAGTGGTGCAATTCACAGCTAAGAGGTTCAATGCTTTCTTAGAGACACCTACAACACACCCTCTGCAATATTTCCTCTTGCTTGAAAAGCGCGAATTAGAGATATCCACCACTTGTGTGGTGAGCACTTAGTTTGCTCGATGGGATAGGGATCAAATGGCACCCATGTCACACTTGCATTTTCTTATTTGAATAGGAAAGAAAAGGTGTAGGTGAAGTTGAAGGTCTTTCTCCCTGGGACACAATTAACAAAGGTGACTCATGAGCAATTATTTTGTAGTAATATGTTGATGAAGGATACCAAGTTATCTTTGATTATGTGATTTTCCAATATATGAGGAGATCATGAGACAATTGTAGATGAAAATATTATCACGGTAGTCTATTGACCATGTACTTGAGGGAGACAAATATCATAAGGAGGTAGACCTTGTTTAACCTTAGGTAGGACATTTGTTGGACAGAAGGAGATATCACCAAGGTAATGAGATTGCCTTCTACAGTCCCTCTTACTATAGTCAATACTGAGGCCCAAGATGAGAGTTGGCAGGGTCGTATATTTGGGATGATGGAAATACAGCTGAATATAGGAGGTCGACCAGCCATTGTAGAGGAGATGTCGGGCTCAGAGGCACGGCATCCGCCTGCTGTGAGAGTGCAATGTTAATGTACCGAGTGGGCCCAACTTTTGAGGAGTCTCTTGATGATGATGAGGCTACCGTCCTTACTGATGGTGTTGATGATCTAGACATAGAGGAGGAGGATGTAAGTATAGATGTCATGCAGAGATGATGCTTAGCAACCACGTTCCTTTCTCTCCCTTTATGATGTGATTGTGTGTGCACTGAGGACAATGTACCTTTTTAAGTGTAGGTGGAGGAAAAGCTTCCTATTAATCTTTAATTGCTATTTTTGTAGGTCGTGCATTTTTTGTATATTCCTGGTAGTAGTAGTTTAATGATTTTTAGGTGTTGATTTGTAATAAATAGTATGATTATGTTGACTACTTGGATGCCCGGGATGTTTGACTCCGTTATGTTCGTCTTTACTAGGTTATGTTTGGTTGCTTTATTTAGAGTAAAATTTTAATTTTTTTTGTTTGTTTTGTTTGTTATTGTCGTCATAGAGTAACGACATCTCCTGATATAGATTGATGATGACCATCTTAAGGGAAGTTTCGGCCACATTTTTTTGATTTTTTTTATTTTTAGTATTGAGTCATGGGATATCCGCTTGTAGGCTTGTTGATATTCTGCTTAGCCGCTATGCCAGAGTAAATATAGTGTCATATTGATTGCATGAGTTAGAACTATGAGAGACGACATATCTCTTAGTTTAACTCAATATATCCTTAGGTCTTAATTATGAATTGAACTTGTTATTCAATATGATTGTGTTAATGTAGTCAGAGAAACCGATTAGATTCTTGTTGCCATGAGAGGTGAGTTGAATTATTTTGTATGTATATATTGTAGCATCTAGAACTTGCCTTAGTGTATGTAGGATAACTAGTTGGTAGGGAGTTGGGAGATGATTAAGGAATTTCTTTGAAAAGCTATTCTTTCCCATAGTTGTTTTATCTTCCAAGTCATTCTCTCTAGTTAACCCCATTGAGTTCAAAAGCCTTATTCTTTCTTAGCCTTAATAGTAGCTTAATCCCTCTTTTTGTGAGACCTCAGAATTATTGATCTAAAGTAGTCTTAGGCACTTTGAGACTTCAAAGTTAAGGTCTACCGAAGTATAATGTTAAGGAAAAAAAAAGAAAAATTGTGGTAAAAAAAGAAAAGTGAGAAGAAGGGGTGCCCATAAAAATTGTGTTGTCTACTTGCTGCTAGGAAATTGAAAAAGAGAGCTTTAATTGCAAAATTCTTAGTACTTCTATTATTAGAAAACTAGCAACCAAGTAGTGAAAAAAATGAGCATGAAAAGAAAAGACAAAGGTGAGTAGAGGAAAGGTGAACAAGAAAGGAAGGAGGTGGTGGACAAGAAAAGTGAAATATGTCTTAAAAGTGCTTAGGGTGGTAGTCACTATAAAATGAAATATCAATCCTACTTGTCCCTTAGCCGACATTACAACCAAGAAAAGTCCTTGTGATCTTAATCTCTTGAAACAATAAGATAGTCTCAACGTACATGAAGGGCAAGCCTATGGTATGTTGCACATGTACATTACATCATTTGTGAGTATGAGTGTGCCTTACTTATTGAGTTCCATGTCTTATATTGATGAAGTTGAGAGAGGAACATCACTAAAAGTGAGAGGCACAAGAGGTCCAATTCGGTGTACTACTTGTTGCATATGTCACACTTAATCATGTTGGTCCTTTGTGTTGAAAAGATGAGTTATTTATAAGGTTGTGTGTTCTTGATTGTGAAATCTTTCTACGTGCTTTATTGAGAATTATTGTATGATGATAAACCATTTTATATTTGCTCCATGCAAGTTGGTTGAGTATGCGTTGATAGAGGTGTCAAGTGTAATGGTGAAACATGATTTTAGGTATGTTTTAAGGATTGTTGGAGGATGACCAATGGTTTAAGTGTGGGGTGGTGATGTTGGGCATATTTTCATGCCCATTTGCCATGTTTTTACTCATATTTGATCATGTTGATTCATAATCCTTAATTTATGCTTAAATTCATGTGTGTGTGTGTTTTATGTGCTAACAAATGATTTGAGTTGATTTGAGCAGGAAACTAAGCAAACTAGGCTCAAAATGATGCAAGAAATGAAGATTTGAGAATCTGACAGATTTGGTGCTATGGCTGGCGCCCCGCACCATATCCCAAACTTCAGAGAAATAAATTCTCAGTCTGGTGCTATGGCTGGCACCCTGCAGCAGCTATCAAACTTAAGAGAAAAAATTCTCAGGCTAGTGCTATGGCTGGGGTTGCGTGCCAGGCCTTATTTGGAGCTGAAAAATATCGCAAATTTGACTAAGTCTGTGGCGAGATAGGAGGGGCGGTGCACCACATCTATTCTTTGGCGAAAAATGTTGATTTTTAAGCCAAGTATTGAAGGGCAGAAGTTTCATTTAAATGCTCATCTATAAATATAAGCCTTAGGTCGTTTGTTACATAGCTTTTGACTTCTTGGACTAGTTTTGGACTACTTAAAGTAGTCTTTACTCATTTTTATCATGAAAGATTGTAAGCAGTTTGGAAGGAAGACAAGGTTCTACAACTAGGTTTTCTCTTCTTTACTTCGTATTTTCGCATGATGATGACTAGGTATTTGTTTTTTCCGCTTGTCTATGAGTGGTTAAACTCATATTCTAAGGTTGTGGCCATGGTGAATGGTTGATTATTTGACGGATTAATTAAATTCAGTTTGATTCTAGTTTTATGGTTGTTTGCATTTATTTGTTTTAATTTATTATTTATGAGACTAATCACCTTTTAAGTAATCTGTTGGCTTTCAATTGAACTTGAGAAAGGGAATCGAAAGGGTTAAAAATAAATACAGAACGGGAATTCAAAGACCCTTGAACCCATTAGTGATAGGATAGAAGTTGTTGTTGAGGATCAGGATATACCCTTCAACCCCGTTTAGTTGAAATACAAGTAGGCATAATCTTCGTTTCATTGTTCTCTTGTGACCATAGGGATATAGGCGTTAGAGTTCATGAAATAGTTCTTGGATGCTAGGGATAGTGGAAGGAAATGAGATAGTAACTTGCAACTAACAACCGTAAGAAGAATCATGCTAGTTTATTTACGTCTGAAAAACTCTACTTGAAACGAACCAAGTGTCATTGCGCTAGTTTATCATCATTATTGAAGTATAATCAAGGATGCATTATTTTTAGTTAATTCTTACATTTGAAGTTTTAGTAGTTTAATTTTCCAAACGAATCTTTGTTTTTATTGTTTCATAGACTAGTGAAATCAAAGTACAAATTATAACGATTAAATTGACAAGTTCCTGTGGGTATGATATCTAGAATTAACAATCCTATATTACTTGATGACCACATGCGCTTGGGCGACATCACGACTCTGAGCTGTTTTCAGCCTTTTCCTAATAAGATTAACTTTTTCCATGGCCTAATGAACTAAATCTGGCCCTATCAACATAGCCTCACCTACCTCGACCCAACCAATAGGAGACCTACACCACCGCGCATAAAAACAGAGCCGTTTGGATGTTGGAGTGGTAACTATTATTGTAAGTAAACTCGATGAGAGGCAAATGATTTTCCCTACTACCCTTGAAGTCAATCACACATGCTCTCAACATATCCTCAAGATTCTAAATGGTCTACTCGGCTTGACCATTTTTCTGCGGGTGAAAAGCCTTGCTAAGCTTGACTTAAGTACCAATTCCCTTCTAAAATAATTTCCAAAACACTGAGGTAAACTGAGTTTGTATATCTGAAATGATGGAAAAGGGAACTCCATGCAACCAAACTAACTCCCAAATATACAATCTAGCATAGTCCTCCATTGAATCGGTAGTTTTGATCGATAAGAAATGATTTGCTTTGGTTAACCAATCTACAACCACCCATATAGAGTTATACTATCAGCATGTACAAGGCAACCTTGTGACGAAGTCCATATTGATATCCTCCCACTTCCAAGTAGGGATACTATTGTCCTATAGCGTACCTCCAGGTCTTTGATGCTCAACTTTCACTGGTTGACAATTCGGACACTTAGCCACAAACTCCATTATGTCCTTCATGTCATTCCACCAATAGATTTCTTGTAAGTCACGGTACTTCATGCTGGCACTTGGGTGGATGTAATACCCAGAGCCATGAACCTCACCCAACATCCGCTCTCTCAAGTCATCAATACCTGAGACACATAAACGACCCTGACAACGAAGTACACCATCTCCCCCTTAGGAGAAGACCTCCACCTTCTGATTTTGAACCGATTCCTTCAGTTTTACCAAGATTGGATCCTTGTCTTTCCTGGCCTTGACCTCGGTCGCCAATGAAGATTCTGACCCATTCTGAACAATAACACCACCATCTGTCGAGTCAACAAGGAGAACCACTAAACGAGCAAGCTATGGACATCCTTTGCTAACTCCTTCCTTCTATCCTCTACATGAGACACACTCTCCATGGACAGTCTGCTAAGGGCATCCGCCACTACATTGGCCTTTCCCCGATGATAAAGGACACTCATGTTATAGTCCTTGAGAAGCTCTAACCACCTCTTTTATTGAATGTTTAGGTCCTTCTGAGTGAACACAATATTGAAGGATCTTATGATCCGTGAACACATCCACATGCACCCCATACAAGTAGTGTCTCCAAGCCTTCAATGCGTCAGGTAATTCTTCTCATGAGTCTTAAGCTGTCTAGAGGCATACACAATGACCTTACCATGCTGCATAAACACACACCCAAGACCAACCCTCAAAGAATCACAATACACAATGAATCAATCCGTGCCCTCAGGTAGATTCAATACTAGGGCTGAAGTGAGTCGAGTCTTTAGCTCGTGGAAACTCTTCTCACAGGCACCCGACCACTAAAATTTAACCTTCTTCTGGGTCAATTTAGTCAATGGTGGTGCAATGGATGAAAATCATTCAACAAACCTCCTATAATAGCTAGGTAAATCCAAAAAGCTTCTAATATCTGAAGGATTAATTGGTCTAGGCCAATTCTTCACTGCCTCTATCTTTTGAAAGTCCACCTGCACACCCTCTCTTGACACCACATGACCCAAAAATGCAACTAAGTTCAACCAAAACTCATACTTACTGAATTTAGAAAACAAAAGGAGATCCTTGAGACTATGTAGCACAATCCTCAAATGAGTGGCATGCTCCTCCTCGTTCCATGAGTATCTTAGAATATCGTCTATGAAGACAATCACGAACATATCCAAATACTGCTTGAACACTTTGTTCATCAAATCCATGAAAGCAATAGGAGCATTCGTTACTCCAAAAGACATAATTATGAACTCATAGTGACCATATCGAGTCCTGAAAGTTGTCTTCGGAATATCACTCTCCCTAACTTTGAGCTTGTGATAACCGGATTTGAGGTCTATCTTTGAGAAGCACTTAGCACCCTAAAGTTGGTTAAACATGTCATCAATTCTAGGGAGGGGATACTTGTTATAGATTGTGACCTTGTTCAACTGTGATAATCAATGAACATTCTAAGAAAACCATCCTTCATCCAAACAAAGAGAATTGGTGCAACCCACGGAGACTTGCTAGGTCTGATGAATCCCTTATCTAGGAGATCCTTTAACTATTCTTTAAACTCCTTTAGCTCAGTTGAGCCATTCTATAAGGAGGGATGGATATAGGCTGCGTATGAGGGAGAAAGTCGATACCAAAGTCAATCTCTCACTCGGGAGGGACTCCTGGTAGATCATTAGAAAACACGTCAGGATACTCACATACTATAGGAACTGACTGAAGAGTTGAGGTCTCAGATGTAGCATTCTTAACTGAACTAGATGGTACACACAACCTTTAGATCTCATCTTCCTAGGCTTAAGATAGGAAACAAAGCGACCTAAAGGCATCGCTAAACTACCTTTCCATTTTAGGACTGGCTCACCCAAAAATTGAAACTCTATAGTATGAGTTCTATAATTCACTGAGGTGTAACATGCATGCAACCAATCCATACTAAAGATAACATCAAAATCAATCATGTCTAACTCTACTAGATTGGCTGAGGTGACTTTCTGAAGGACTTTGACAAGGCAATTTTTGTATACCCATCGAGCTATAACTTAGTCATCGACTAGAGTAGAGACTGAGAAGAGTTATGATAGGATTTCGAGACTAACTCTGAAACTAACAGCAACATAAAGAGTCACAAAAGATAAGGTAGCCCATTGATCTAACAATGCATATACATAAGATAGAATACTTGTAACACACTAATGACCATATCTAGAGTGACCTCCTGCTCCTGATGAGAAGAGAGGGCATAGAATCTATTCAAATGTTGACCATCACCTGCACTAGTGGATGCACCCTGCTGAGTTGAGCATGCTGGTGAGCTGCTGAACTGGTGGCTAGGTCAAGGCCTCTACTATGGCCCTTTCTGGTTAAAGGGCAGTCTCTGAGCAGATGTATGAGCTTTGCACACCTGAAACACGCACCTAAACCACTAGGAACTCTTGGGGGGTGCTTCCCGCCACACTTGCCAGCAAACTGGAATGCTGGGCCCTACTAACTTGCTCCCTTGAGCTTTGGAGCCTGATGCCCTACCCCTTTGATCATGCCTCAATCTAGATGAAGCACTAGCGGATGATGGCGCTGGGGAAGATGACCTCTAGTAGGGCTGCTGACAGTTTCCTCCACCGAAACTCTATTGAAACTGTCTGTAACTCCCTGTCCTGGCCCTCTTGGCCTCTCTCTCCTTCTCCCTCATCTGATCCTCCACTATCTGCTGGGCATAGATAACCAATTGTGAGAAGTCTAGATCACTATTCAGCATATCAGTCCTACACTCCTTAATCAGTGAGTCTGATACTCCATTCGCAAAGTTGTTCATACGAGCCCTCTATTCCGCAACCATCTCCAGCGCATACTTGGATAGCTGGGTAAACTCCAAAGCATACACTTGGACAGTCTTGTGATACTGCTTCAAGTTGAAGAACTCCGTTGCCTTTGCCTCCCTCAATTTCCTAGGGAAGAACCTATCCAAGAAGGCAGTCACAAACTCATTCCAACTCATGGGAATTGCGCCCACTGCCCTACCATCTTTCTACTGGCGGTACCATATGTAAGCAACCCCCTTCAGTTGATAGGAGGCTAGGTCAGCATTCTCCTCCCCGATCACCCCCATAATTCGGGTGGTCTTCTACACCTCCTTAATGAACTCATGAGGGTCCTTATCCACCTTCTACCCCAAAAACTCTAGCAAATTTCATCTAGAGAAAGTGTCGAACTCTTGTCGTTGCTGTGTTTCCATTCTGAGGAACATGAGCCACCGCCTGCTGATTGACCTGAGTGGTCATTGCCTGTGCTAACATATGAAATGTCTCTCTAAACTTAGCATGAGTGACCTTCTTAGACATAGGTACTACTGGTGTTGGTGGGGCTTGCTGATGCCCGTCTCCATTTTTATTGTCGTGACCATTTCCATTGCCATTCCTTTTTCCATTCACTCGACATGGAGGCATATTTCTGCAGTCACATATAGCATGAGTTAGAAGGATAGAGAGATACTTCATCACACGACATAAATCATGAAAGAAGGGAAATTTCCTAAAATATCTTGTAGCCTCTCCACCATAAGTGTGGCGCGCTTCACAACCATGGAAAAAACACTACTCAATGCAGCTTTTAGACACCCTAGGAAACTTTAAACCATTGCTCTGATATCAATTTTGTCACGACAAAAGATGGGACCCCGGATCGAGACACGGAACCTAGAACCACGAATGACTCTAAGTCGACCCATGTAATGAACATAATAACTTAAAGAACATACATCAAGAAGAATCTGATAACTAAAACATGAATAAGAAAAAGTCTAACTAACGTAACAACGTAACACAGAGTCAAAACTCGACAAAGATGATAATCTATATAATGTCTAATAAGCCTATACTACTATCTGATGAGCTAATAGGACAATATCCCCAACTAGCTCACTAAAGTCTACAAACTGAAATAACATAATCAAGTACTAAGCTAAAGGTCCCCAAAAAATAAGGACTCACCACAATGGGAACTGAAATGGACTAAGGGGAGTAGAGCTAATGGTGGAACTAAGTCTGATCGCTCAAACCTGTATCATGAAATGATACAACATAAAGTATGCGGTCAGTACTTTAAATGTACTGAGTATGTAAGGTAAGTAAAACATGCTGAGTAAGTATAAACTAAAATCATGCATCTAAACATAAATCATAAAATCACGAGAGTAAGGACTGCAAGTTGAAATCTGAATTTGAATCATGTATAGTAATAAGCTGAATATCATATATATCTATATATAGAATGACCCAAAGCTAAAATAGAAATCATATGACTTGTCAAAGCTGAAATCATAAGTAAAAGCTCGTAAATTGATCATTGGGTCAAACCTGCTGAAAACATAATATCATAAGTCATGAACATAAATAACAAAAATCATGAGGAATAGTAGGAGACTCGTCATAACCGGTAACCACCATGTATGAGTGCATGATGATCCCACATCTCTTTTACATGGAGGAGAGCCATCCTAAGCCTTGCCAAGGCAAAGGTTAAGTATGGAGTGATATCACGGTGTGCCCTTGGGTGGGGGAAACTCTCTCTTGAGAGGTCCCAAAATATATTCCTATGTTGGTGTGCAATCTATGAGATGGGGGAACCTTGGAACCCCTAGCCTACTCGGTGCTAGACACTACTCTAAAAAAATGTATAATGCTCATATAATTATATTCGTAATACATAGCTTGAATATGAACATTGGGGAGTCTTGACTCTAAAGTAAATATATCATAACTGATCTTGTTAGCCTTAGCTAAATCATGAAACATACTTGACTTGTGTGTGCTTGCCCAATTCTTAAAATCCATTAAATAAACTTCTTAAGGAAAATCATGGATTTATACATGGTTAATTTATAACCATTAAATCATGCTAGATATTTCATCATACTTTAACTCATGAATCATAAACTTGACTTCTCATGAAACTTGCATAATTGGGAATAATTTTCTAAAATATGAAATGATGAATTTATAATCAAAATAGGTTTAAAATTTTCCCATGAATCTTAAAACATACTTTGGAACATGAAGGAAATTAATCCATAAACAAATCATAGAGAATTTCATAAAATTGGGCTAAAACCCCAATGGATCATCAACTTGAATTAAGACTTGATTCATAAAATTGAAGAGAAGTTTGGGTATGAGAGTGAAAGGAAACTCTCATTCATAACTCCACATACCTGGGTAAGCTAAATCTAAACTTGAATTTGAAAGCCCAAGACATTTGAGGAAGAATTGATGAATTTCTAGCTTGATCTTCCAAGGGGAACTTCTAAACTTGCATGCATGGGATTTGAATGAATTAGAATAGGTTAAACTCCCTTAGTACACTTCTTTTAGAGCAAAAAATAATGTAGCTTAGGACTTAGGATCTTAGGAATTACGAAAATACCCTTACTGATTTCAGGAAAATGTCACTACAGTTCTAACGAGGGACTTAACGAGTCGTTGGGACCACTGATGACTCATGGTCCTCACTCGTTGCCACCACTGGATAATTTCTCATTCACTGAATTCCTTCCCTCATGGAACACTTGATGAGTCGTTATGGGCACGATGACCCATCCCCTTCATCCATTGCCAGCACTGCCAATCCATCCTTCCCTCATCTCGACACACTTGATAAGGGACACCACGACTCGTGAGAAGTAAAATGACTAGTTACACCATCCATCGTGACCCCGTTATGATGTCTCTTCTCCAGTAGGTCACCACTTCACGGGTCATGGAGTGATTCGTCATATGACCTAACGAGTCGTCCTATGACCTGGTGCGAAATTTTTTTCTGTTTTCTCTACTTCAACCCACGGGTCTAATCTTAGATACCTTTAGGGTGTTACACTATCCTAGGTCATTGTAGTTCTTATGTAGCTCATGATCTTGTCGTTTTCCCATTAGTTGCTTGGCTTTTGGGGTGTACCATCTGGTTACACACTCTTCTCTTTTGATTTCCATCTTGATATTTTAGATGTGAGCTTGTGATTCTTGTTAGATTCTTATTATGGAGTTTCTATAATCAAATCCATAGAAATCTTATCATACACGTGTTATACGTGTTTTTGTTATCGGATTAGTGGTGGTTTTGTGTGGTTAGCTGAGAAGTTTTTCATCTTAGCTTTTGTGGTGTTAGGAAGTGAAGATTCGACTAGGTTTGTGGTTGCTGAATTCCAGGTATATTAAGGATGTTCTTTTCTCTTTCATCATGTTTTTCATGAAATTTATAATTATTTCTACATCATGTGTGTTGGCTATTTTGTAGCATCTGATTCATGCTATTATCCTCTTATTGGGTTGCTGTTTTATGGTGATATTGGAGTCTATAATATAGTCAGGTTTGGAGTGCTTTTATAGGCATCTTGTGATATATCGATGGGACGGTTGAGTGTGTAAGACTTGAGTTATGTTGTAAATATTGATTGGTGGCTTTTTTAGTCGATTCATAGNGTGGCTTTTTTAGTCGATTCATAGGCTATTATATATATATATATATATTTGCATATTGACTTGTGTTGGGTTTTGTGATGAACTATTGTTTCGTGGAAATACCTTGGTGATTTGTAGAGAGGGGTTCTACTAAGCTTCTTGTTGTCATTCCTAAGGTATATTAAGGTTTTCCTGTATCTCTTTTCACATATTTTTATTGTTTATTATCTTATCGATATTGTCATGCGGTAGCTATTTTATAGCCTTAAATTCTGTAATCCTATGCTTGTGTTGAGCTGTCGTTTTGCCATAGTGTTTGAGTGGAAAATATAGCTCGAATTTGGGGCTTATGACTCATACTGTTGTGGTTTGTATATTGGAATAGAAAGTCATTAATGTCGTGCATTATTGGCCAATTTGTAACCTTGAATTATTCCTTTTTCCCTCTATGGTTAGGTTCTAGTTGTGATGTTATTAGAAGGAAATTTGTATCTTGGATTTGAGTTTAGACTCGTGCACTCAAAAATCAAATGGAATGTTTGATGACGTGGAATACGGGTCATGTTGTGACTAGCATTTGGTGGCATACTTGGTCATTCCATGGGCTATTTCTATGTATATAAACGTGTGTGTTGATTGTCTT
>JACEIK010003416.1:0-15672 GCA_018107945.1 Datura stramonium | reverse complement strand
GCATGTTTGTCTTAACCTCAGCTTGTTCATTGCTATTGTTCAGAATTCAAATTATAATCTTGCCTTAGATTCTTATTACTTAGTAATCTTAACTCATAAAACATTAATTGTTTGGTTGTCTACATTCATAGATATATCATTCACTAACGCTTAGGTGAATTACTACCGTAGTTCAGTCCCTGTGGGATCGATACTTAGCTTGAAATAAAGCCACTTTACTACTTGTACGACCACGTGCACTTGCGTGTACTTTTGCGTCGAACAATTCTCATAACCGACATACACCATATGAGCAATATGGAGCCCAACCTATAACCCTGGTTTGGAGGGTGTTTAGACCTTGCCAAGGGTATGAACCATGGCTAGCACAAATTCACTTATGAACCCATTTGGGCTGTTACACCCCGTAAGTTTTAATGTTTAGTCGGCATATTCATATGTCGGTCAAGATTTTTTGAGCTCGACCCATAAGAGAAAGGGCCCGGGAAAAAGTCGAATGATCACAGAACCGAGATAGCGAAGGAGAAGGCCGGACAGGCTTCCACAAGGGGCAACGTGTCACGGACCTCTCCCTGCGCGTTGGGTGCCATGACACGGACCCCCTGTCCACCGCCCAAATATATATATAAAGTCCCTTCATTTGTTGAATTATTTCATATGTAAGCATCTTCGTCCAGAGAGAGTGAAGGACGCAACTTTGAGGTAATTTTCTTTTGATTATGCTGCCAAATGCTGCCCAAATTCAAATTAACTTTAGATATTGAGTTCTAAGCCTACAGGGAGCATTGCTACAGATTTATTTTCTTGAAATTCACCTTGGAAAATTGTAATCCCTCCAAGTAGAAGTTGTCAGAATTTCTCCAAATTGATTCCTATACAGTCACAGGCTTCAAATAAGCATTTCTCCCTTCTGAACTCTCGGGAAATTATACATTTTCGGTCATATTTTGTTAAGTGAAAGTATATTTAATATTATTATTATAAGTTATCATTTTTGCCGAATTTAGTAATAAAACTAGTCCCATTCTCCCAGTAATACGAATACAGTTGGGAAGAGCTATTGAATACGGATTGGAACTCGCTAGTTAATCAGGAATCGGCAATCCAGGTATGTTAAGGAAAATCCATTTGGCAAGTTAGTTTTTTTAGTATTGTAACTCTATTTGAATCCCAGTAAGATAGCCAAAAGTATATCTATTGTGATTAGCTGAGACCAGTATTTATGTTTAGTTTGGGATTGACTTTGCCCTGCATAGCCTTCCATAACCAACCCCAAGGTTACTAGCTATGTCGACGCCCACCAGGGGCGAGATGACGTCGCTCCAAGGAGCAGTATACCATCCACGAGGGACGACGATGGGGTCCAAGGGCCTCATACAGTCCATTCCATGGATGGAATATTATATGTCATATAGGCACCACACCCCCGTCGAGCCTGGTGCCCGAGCTGCAGATATCAGGAGTCCACTAGACTTAGACACAACTATAGTTTAGAGGATGAGCGGGCTCAGTGGCAGACCCAGGGGACTTGTAGGATGACTATAGTTGTTAGATGATTTAGTGCAACCTTGTTAGGGGTATATAGATTGAAGTGTCCTCGCCAGGGCTTATAGGGACCCCCGATGGGTTATTCTATGCTAGTTCTACCTTCCAGCTTATGTGGGCCAAGTAAGGTTCTTGTTTGCATTAGTTATTGATAGATTAGACAGCAGGAAGTTCAGATATTTAGGTAGTATCTCTATTCTTTTCATTCAGTTACTTTCAGTTTCCTTTTAGATTATTCAGTTATTTACAGTTACTGCCTTACATATTCGGTACATATTGTACTGACACCCTTCTTGGGGCGCTGCATTACTTGCCTATAGGTGCAGATAGATGTGAAATAGTACCTTTCTAGTATCCAACCAGTACTAGCAGTGCAGTCATCTCCTTTCCTCCGGAGCTAATAGTTCGAAGGTTTACTCTTTTGATTGTACAATTTATGGGTAGGTCGGGACCCTGTCTCATCCATTATATCACTCCTAGAGGATTGCAGATTGTTTTAGATTTCCTGTAGGTAGTTGTTGGTGGCTGTGTGGGGCCTATGTATGCTTTATTTTGCGTGTTGGAAATGTGGGGCCTTCTTTAGCTGTCAATTAGCGGCCTTGTCGTCCATAGCTTAGTTTAGTGCTGGATTTACTCTATAGTTATAACTAGACATCATGGTGGTCTTGTCAGCCCGCATAGGATTCCCTGCTATTACCTATTTTTAGTTAGCTGTTTTCTTTCACAGGTGGCTATAAGGCCTTGTCAGCCGGGGCCTATTTTAACAACCGAGATATAGCTCATTGTTTTCTTGATTTAAAGATTAGGCATGCACTAGAATGCATAAGCTCAGTCAGGGAATTTCATATCCTAGTAGGGCACCAGGTACCAGTCATATCTCCCAAGGTGGGGCATGAAAAACTTGGTATCAGAGCAGGTTGTATCCTAGGGAGTCTGCAAGTCATGCTAAGTAGAGTCTTGTCTTTGGATGTGTTGTGCACCATATTCTATAGACAGGAGGCTGCAAGTCATGATAGGATGGTTACTCTTCTTTCTCTTCTAGTGGTGCTATAGAGTTGTATTGAATAGGATTGATTCCTTAATCTTACCATATTCTTCTTGTCTATAGAGAAATTTGGGACCTACGATAGACCATGACTGGTAGGAAGTTGGACGTCACAGCAAGAGAGGGCACTAGCTGGGTGCCCCATTCAGAGTCAGCCCGATCTGAGGGAGACAGGAAGGCTCCATCTTAGTCTCCACCCCATCAGGAGCCGCCCATAGCGACAGATGTGTCGGCACCAACTCTAGCAGTCTCTATACCAATTCCATTAGATTAGGAGGTTCGGAGTGTTGTTTTTATGATAGCTCCGATGATGGCTGCATAGCGTCAGCCAGTGGCACCCATGGTTGCAGAGTCTTCAGGAGGACCTGGTAGTTTGAGGGTCTGAGATTTCATAGGGACGGACCGAGATGAGGACCCTAAGGACTTCTTGGATCAACTACAACGGATCTTCAGGGTAATGCATGCCACACCTGTAGAGTCAGTTGAGTTAGCGGTATTTCAACTGTGGGATATAGCAGTATTATGGTACGAGAGTTGGGATAGGTCCCGAGGTAGAGATGTCCCTCCTCTGACTTGGTCCATCTTTTTAGAGGCCTTCCTGGACCACTATTTGCCATGAGAAGTCCGACATGCCCGGGTAGATCCGTTTCTGCATCTGGAGCAGGGTTCGATGAGTGTTTGGGAGTATGTTATGAGATTTGACTCCTTGGCCCGATATGCACCGACTTTTGTAGATACTATGCCAGCCCCGGTGCACCGGTTCATTATGGGGATACTTCCAGAGTATGTAGAGACATGTATTACCGCTACATTGTGAGAGAACATGGATATTACCCGTGTCCAGGAATTCACTCAGAATATTGAGGGGATCAAGAAGCGGCAGCTGGAGATAGAAAGGGAAAATAAGGAACAGCGCTGCGGGGCTAGACCTAGTGATGCTCAGGCAGAGTTTCAGTTTGGACCCAGGCCACGACTATCAGGTAGGCCAACCAGACCCCCACCTCCACAGCAACAGCAGGGGGTAGACTAGGCTGTCGAGGGTAGTCAAGACCCAATGAAAGCTCACGGCCATCAGGTTCGCAACAACAAAAGGGGTTAGAGAAGAGTAGGTTCACCGTGCCACTTTTCCCTATCTGTAGTCGACATCATACTGGGGCATGTAGGTATGGTTCTTCAGCGTATTACACCTATGGACAGGAGGGTCACATGATGAGAGACTGTCCAGCCAGGGGTCAACGTGACCGGGACCGATAGGACAGATTTTCAGTAAGGTCACGTGCCCCAGCATCTCCAGCAGGGCGTAGGCCCTCAACTCCAGTTGGCAGGGGCCGAGTCAAGTTAGGGGCATCTAGCTCATGCACCAGTCCAGATCGCACTTATGCTTTACCGGGGGGACAGGAGTCAGAGTCGTCGCCGGATGTGGTGATAGGTATGGAGGACATTTTCTCATTCTGTTTATGTTTTGATAGACCCAGGTTCCACTTTGTCTTATGTGATGCCACTAGTAGCCCAAAAATTCGGTATCACGCAAGAATTGCTTTAGCGACCTTTTTCAGTGTCTACACCCGGCGGTGATTCTATTATAGCTAAAAATATCTACCGGTGTTGCACAGTAGAGGTTGTTGGGTGCCATACTTTAGCAGATTTGGTGAAATTGGCAATGATTGATTTTGATGCAATTATAGGTATGGATTGGCTACCACCATGTTATGCCAATGTAGAATGTTGGACAAAGATCGCCTGGTTCCACTTTCCAAGGGAGGTAATACGAGGGTGGAAAGGCAATGCAGCTATGCCAAAAGGTAGATTTATATTCTATCTTCGGGAGAGGAAGTTGATAGAAAAGTGTTGTATTTATCATATTGTCAGGGTTCAGGATGTCCAAGAAAAATCCCCAACTCTTCAGTCTATTCCTGTAGTCAATGAATTTCCAGGTGTATTTCCAAATGAACTCCCTGGCATCCCTCCAGAAAGGGAAATTGATTTTTCTATTTATTTTCTACTAGGCACTCAGCCTATCCATCCCTCCATAGAGAATGGCTCCTGCAGAGCTCAGAGAACAGAAAGAGCAGTTGAGAGATCTGCAAGATAAGGGCTTTATCGGGAGTACTTCACCGTGGGGTGTGCCAGTTCTGTTTGTGAGAAAGAATGATGGGTCTCTCTGCATGTGTATAGATTACCAGCAGCTAAATAAAGTTACTATCAAGAATGAATACCCACTCCCAAGAATAGATGACTTGTTTGATCAGCTACAAGGGGCGAGATACTTTTCTAAGATTGATTAAAGGTCAGGGTCACCAGGTGCAGGTTCGAGAAAGAGATATTCCAAAGACCGCTTTTAGAACCAGGTATGGCCACTTTGAATTCCTAGTCATGTCCTTTGGATTGACGAATGCTCCAGAAGTGTTCATGGATCTGATGAACCGCATCTTCAGGCCGTATCTGGACTTGTTTCTGATACTATTTATTGATGATATTCTAGTGTATTCTCGTTCAGAAGCAGAACATCGAGATCATTTGTGAATAGTGCTCCAAATTCTTAGGGATCACCAGTTGTATGCAAAATTTCCTAAAAGTGAGTTTTGGTTGAAT
The DNA here is from genome assembly GCA_018107945.1 of Datura stramonium. NCBI lineage: Eukaryota > Viridiplantae > Streptophyta > Magnoliopsida > Solanales > Solanaceae > Datura > Datura stramonium. The sequence goes on along the minus strand of JACEIK010003416.1, from coordinate 10,490 downwards.
TCTGTAGCCTTTTTGGGCCATACAGTGTCATAGGCTGGTATTCAGGTAGATTCACAGAAGATCGAGGAAGTAAAGACATGGCCTAGACCTACAACTCCGACTGAGGTANCCCTGAAACCCTGAAACCCTGAACCCTGAACCCTGAACCGTCATAGGCTGGTATTCAGGTAGATTCACAGAAGATCGAGGAAGTAAAGACATGGCCTAGACCTACAACTCCGACTGAGGTACGCAGTTTTTTGGGGTTAGATAGGTATTATAGGAGATTGTAGAGGGGTTTTCTACTTTATCAGCACCTTTGACCAAGTTAACTCAAAAAATAGCTAAAGTTGACTGGACTGAAGCATGTGAATAGAGTTTCCACGAGTTGAAAGACAGGTTAACATCCGCGCCAATACTAGCATTGCTAGAAGGATTAGAAGGTTATGCAGTGTATTGTGATGCTTCAGGTGTTGGGTTAGGGTGTGTTCTGATGCAACACGGTAAGATAATTGCTTATTCTTTGAGGCAGCTGAGAAAACATGAAAAGAACTACCCCACCCATGATCTGGAGCTAGCCGCAGTAGTTCATTCCTTGAAAATATGGAGGCACTATCTGTATGGAGTTCATGTAGATATTTTCACTAATCATAAGAGTCTCCAGTATATCTTCACTCAGAAAGAGTTGAATCTACGATAGCGTCGTTGGTTAGAAATATCGAAAGACTACAACGTAGACATTTTTGTATCATCCGGAGAAGGACAATATTGTAGAAGATGCCCTTAGCTATAGATCAATGGAGAGTTTGGCACATTTAAGGCCCGAACAGTGGGAACTGGGCCGAGAATTACACCAGTTAGCCAGCTTAGCCGTTCGAATAGTGGACTTGAGAGACAATGGGGCTATAATTAAAAATACAACAGCATCGTCCCTAGTAGTGGAGGTAAAAGAACGGTGGTATGAAGATCCTCATTTAGCACAACTCAGAGATAAGGTACTACAGGGGGAAGTATCAGTTTTTGAGGTAACCGAAGATGAGGTCTTGAGATGTAGGGGTTGTCTCTGCGTTCCAAATGTGGAAAAACTTCTCTAGAAGATCATGGAAGAGGTACATTATTCCCGTTATTTCCTTCACCTAGGTTCAACAAAAATGTATCATGACATAAAAGAGATTTACTGGTGACCGGGAAAGAAAAAAGGGGTGGCAAAATACGTAGAACAATGCCCTAACTGCCAGCTGGTAAAGGCTGAACACCAAAAACCCAGCAAATTAACGCAGGAAATAGCACTGCCTATGTTGAAATGGAAGGCAAACAATATGGATTTTGTGATAGGATTACCCCATACCAGACACATATTTGATTCTATCTGGGTGATAGTTGATAGGTTAGCAAAATCAGCTCATTTTCTGCCAGTCAGGACCACTTTCTCAGCCAAGGATTATGTCGAGTTATACATCAGGAAATAGTTCGATTACATGGTGTTCCAGTATCTATTATTTTGGACAGAGGAGCACAATTCACAACTGGATTCTAGTAGTCATTTATGAGAGGCTTGGGAACACAGGTTAACCTCAGTACATCATTTCATCCATAGATAGACGGGCAAGCGGAACGTACAGTTCAGACACTTGAGGACATGTTACAAGCGTGCATGCTAGACTTCGGGGGCAGCTGGGATGAACACTTAACTCTTATTGAATTTTCTTATAATAAACAGTTAAAATTCGTCAATTCAGATGGCGTCTTATGAGGCCTTATATGGGCGGAAATGCAGATCCCCAGTTGGTTGGTTCGAGGTCGGAGAATCAGGGATACTTGGACTAGATATAATCCATCAGTCAGAGGAGAAAGTGAAGCTTATCAGAGAGTACTTGTTGACAGCTCAAAGCCGCCAGAAATCTTAATCTGATGTGCGGCATAGGGATCTGGAATTCAATATAGACGACTGGGTTTCCTAAATTTTTGCCAATAAAGGGCGTGATGAGGTTTGGTAAAAAGGGAAAGCTTAACTCGAGGTTTATTAGGTCGTATCGAATCCTCCGGAGAATAGGCCAGGTGGCATATGATTTGGATTTTCCTTTAGAGTTAGAGTCTGTTCACCCGGTCTTTCATGTATCAATGTTACGTAAGTGTATAGGGGATCCATATCGAGTTTTTCCAGTCGAGGAAGTCCAGGTTACTGAGGAGTTGGCCTATGAAGAGGTTCTAGTGGCCATATTAGATTGGCAGGTTCGTAGGTTGAGGACTAAGAATGTCGTTTCTGTTAAGGTACTGTGGAGAAACAAGAATAGGGAAGAGATGACCTAGGAAGTCGAGGACGACATGAGATCCAGATATTCTCCATTGTTCCAGGGTTAGTCCAGACTATGCATATGAGGTAATGTTGTTGATTCAGTTGTTGTTTTATGATTTATGATACTTATATTGTTCAATTGACTACAATCTTGTTGTGAAAGATTTGTTGTAGTGTCATATGAGATATCTGTATTGGACTTTTCTGCGATTCGGGGTTTTCAGATAGTCCGTATTATAGGGGAGACTCTAGAGAAATATTTCCAGAATAGTAGTTAAAAGAGTTAGATTCCTGTAAGTTGAAGTGACATTCGAGGATGAGTGTTCCTAAGGGGGGAGGGTGTTACACCCCATAAGTTCCTAACATTTAGTCGGCCTATTTGTACGTTAGTCAAGAGTTTTAAAGTTCGACTCATATGAGAAAGGGCCCGAGAAAAGTTCGAACGAGCGCAGAACCGAGGTAGTGAGGGAGAAGACCGGACAAGCTGCCATAAGGGGCAACGTGTCGCGGACCTATCCCTGTGTGTTGGGCTCCGTGACACGGACCCCCTGTCCACCGCCCAAGTATATATATATAAAGTCCCTTCATTTGCTGAATTATTTCATATGTAAACATCTTCGTCCAGAGAGAGTGAATGACGTAACTTTGAGGTAATTTTCTTTCGACTACGCTGCCAAACGCTGCCCAAATTCAAATTAACTTCAAGTATTGAGTTCTAAGCCTGCAGGGAGCATTGCTACGGAGTTATTTTCTTGAAATTCACCCGAAAAATTGTAATCCCGCCGAGTGAAAGTTGTCAGAATTGCTCCAAACTGATTCTTATATAGTCACAAGCTTCAAGTAAGCATTTCTCCCTTCTGAACTCTTAGGAAATTATATATTTTCAGTCGTATTTCGTTAAGTTGAAGTATAGTTAATATTAGTATTACAAGTTATCATTTTTTATGAATTTAGTACTGAAACTAGTATCATTCTCCCAGTAATACGATTACGGTTGGGAAGAGCTATTGAATATGGATTGTAACTCGTCAGTTAATCAGGAATCGGCGATCCAGGTATGTTAAGGAAAATCCGTTCGGCAAGTTAGTTTCTTTAGTATTGTAACTCAATTTGAATCCCAGTAAGAGAGCCAGAAGTATATCTATTGTTATTAGCTGAGACCAGTATTCCATGTTTAGTTTGGGATTGACTTTGCTCTGCATAGCCTTCCATAACCAACCCCAGGGTTACTAGCTGTGTTGACGCTCGCCAGGGGTGAGATGACATTGCTCCAATGAGCGGTATGCCGTTCGCGAGAGACGAAGATGGGGTCTAAGGGCCTCATAAATCTCATTCCATGGCTTGACTATTATATGTCGTATCGGCACCACACCTTCATCGAGCCTCGTGCCCGGCTGCAGATATCAAGAGTCCACTCTACTCAGACACCACTACAGTTCAGGGGCTGAGCGAGCTCAGTTGCAGACCCAAGGGACTGGTAGGATGGCTATAGTTGTTAGATGATTCAATACGACCTTGTTAGGGGTATATAGATTGAAGTGTCATCGCCAGGGCTTATAAGGACCCCGAGTGGGTTATTCTGTGCTGGTTCTACCTTCTGGGTTATGGGGGCCAGGTAAGGTTCTTGTTTGCATTAGTTACTGATAGATTAGAAAGCAGGAAGTTCAGCTATTCAGGTAGTATCTCAATTTTTTTCATTCAGATTCCTTTTAGTTCATTCAGTTATTTACAGTTACTTCCTTACATATTTGATACATATTGTACTGACAAGGGGCTTTGCATTACTTGCCTGCAAGTGTAGATAGATGCGAAATAGGACCTTCCTAGTATCCATCCAGGACATCAGTGCAGTCCACCCCTTTCCTCTGAAGCAAACAGTTAGAAGGTTTACTCTTTTGATTGTACAGTTTATGGGTAGGTCGGGGCCCTGTCTCGACTATTATATCACTCCTAGAGACTTGTAGATTGTTTCAGATTTCTTGTGGGTAGTTATTGGTGGCTGTGTGGGGTCCGTGTATTCTTTATTTTACGTGTAGGCCGTGTGGGGCCTTGTTTAGCTGTCAGTTAGCGGCCTTGTCAGCCAAAACTTAGTTTAGTGCTGAATTTACTTTACAGTTATAACTAGGTATCATGGTGGTCTTGTTGGCCCGCATAGGATTCCCTGCTATTACCTGTTTCTAGTTAGCTATTTTCTTTCACAGGTGGTTATNGGCTAGGAGTATGTTGACACTAATTTGGAGGTATCATGGTGGTCTTGTTGGCCCGCATAGGATTCCCTGCTATTACCTGTTTCTAGTTAGCTATTTTCTTTCACAGGTGGTTATAAGGCCTTGTCGGCCGTGGGCTATGTTTACAGCCGAGATATAGCCCGTTGTTTTCTTGATTTAAAGATTAGGCATGCACTAGAAGTGCATAAGCTCAGTCACGGTAGTTCAGATCCTAGTAGGAAACCAGGTGCCAGCCATGTCTCCCAAGGTGGAGCATGACACGGGTGAAAGGAGACATTCTCAATTGGTGATGACCCCTTAACCTACGGTGGCACGTAGTTTTAGGACTTAGGTTATCTAAACCTGTATCCTCCTGATGTCAAGTACTACTCCTAAAACCTATATATGTACTCATAATTATATCAAAGGTCTAAAAAGTTTGAATGGACTAGTGAAAATCATGCTATTTACTGGAATATCTGAAATACTGAACTAATCATATAAGTTTGTATTGATTCTAAAGTGATGATATCATAATCCTGTTAATCATTTTGAGAATATGCTCAATTTGGGTAAATCATGCTAGGCTCTGAGTCTAGAGATAAATAGAATTTTTTCAAAGAATTTAATCCATACATAACTATAAAATACATGTGGAAATCATGAGGGAAACATAACATGTAAAAATATATAATTTTTGCATTAAGAGATTTTAGCCCTAAAAATATGAGTTCAAATAATCAAACTGAAAACATAGTTTAAAGCTTGAGGTTTGGACATAAGGGTGAAAGGAAACCCTTACTGATGATTCAACGTACCTTGACTGACTAAATCTTTCTTATTGGCGTGAGAACCCAAGAGTTTGGAGAAGAGGAACCCTAGTTTCCTTGAAAGTCTGAAAGCATATTGTTCTCTGAAGTTTTATCGATTTTATAATAGGGAATGGGGGTGCTAGTCGATTAGGAACCGCTTTAACTTCCTTATAAAAAAACCAAAATGGCATTGTATAGGATTTAAAACATAATAAGTTACAAAAATACCCCTGGAGAAACTGTCTAAAATTCTGTGGTGTAGACTCATGGGTTACTAGGTGATTTGAACACTTTCGGGAAGTCATACCAGGGACTGTTAGGACAGATTGTCATTTCCTATGATGAGTCATTCCTTGACTCATGGTGTTTGGGTTTAACCTAAACTGTTCATCGATTTTGGAACCATGACTCATTCCTACCAGTCATGCTCACATACCATAACTCGTATCTTGAGTCGTGGTTTCTTGGACATTACCTGATGAGGGTAACCATGAGTGCCACCAACAACTCATGGTACCAACCAACTAATCATGATTTGGACTCATGATCCCTAGGAGGAACTTCCAAAGTTGCAGAATATAACTAGGCTGCTCAGTACAGCCATCCCACGACTCGCGGCCTCACACCACGGCTCATAGTGTGAGTCATTTTAAGGAAAAGTTCAACTTTCTGCTAGTTTTCTATTTTATGTCTAGGATCTAATTTTAGAAACTTCTGGGTGTTACATCATCTTCCCCTTTGGAATTATTTGTCCTCGAATGGAGACTGAAGCTGAAGTGGTAAGAAGCTACTAACCCCAAAATTGATTCCTGAGAGCTGAATTACTAACCTGACAGTTAGTTTGACTGAGTGTAAGACTCAACTGAATTCATGGGACATGCATGCATATTAAGGATTTTAAGAAAAGCTAGTGGAACATAAAACTAATAAGAGTGCTATGAGAGGAGACTGTTACCTCAAGATGGTTCTGAACTAGGAGAGAAAAGATGAGGGTACTTTGCCATCATATCTGCAGCTTCCCAAGTAGCTCCTTTAACCAACTGATTCCTCCACAAAACCTTCACAAAAGCAACTTCCTTGTTTCTGAAGTTACAAACTTGATGGTCAAGAATCTCAACTAGAACCTCTTCATAAGAGAGACTATCCTTACACCAAAACTTTCTAAAGGTACAACTAGAGTTGGATCGCAAATGGACTTCTTCAACAAAGACACATAGAAGACTAGATGCACCGATGCTAACTCTGTAGGAAATTCCAACTCATAAGACATATTTCCAATGCACCTCAGAATCTTGTAAGAACCAATATATCGGGACTAAGTTTCCCTTTCTTACCAAATCTCATCACCCCTTTCATGGGTGAAACCTTCAGAAATACCCAATCACCAAGTACAAACTCAAGCTCTCTCCTTCTCACATCTGCATAGGATTTTTGTATGACTCTGAGTGGTTTTTAACCTCTCTCTAATTAGTTAAACCTTCTCCATATCCTCGTGAACTAAATTTGGCCCTATCAATGCAGCCTCACCTACCTCAAATTATCCAATAGGTAATCTACATCTTCGCCCATAATGTACCTCAAAGGAGCCATCTGAATACAGGAATGAAAATTATTATTGTAAGAAAACTCTATGAGAGGTACATGCAAGCCCTCAATATATCCTTTAAGGTTTAAATGGTCCACTCTACTGACCACTACGAGTGAAAAGCTGTACTGAGATCTATATGGGTACCGAGACCCTTCTGAAAGGACTTCTAGAATTGAGATGTGAATTCAGTACCCCTATCTGAAATGATGGACAAAGGAACTCCATGCATCTTGACTAACTCCCGAATATAAAGTCTAGAATAGTCCTCCACTGAATTCGTAGTCTTGACTGGCTAGAAGTGGACTGACTTTGTTATTCGGTCCACTACCACCCATATAGAATCATGTTGTCGATACATCTGAGGTAATACTGTAATGAAGTCCATATTTATCACTTCCCACTTCCAAGTAGGAATACTTATATCTTAAGTCATACCTCCTGATCTCTGATGCTCTGCCTTAACCTTCTAGCAATTTGGACACTTAGCCATGATTCTGCAACATCTCTTTTCATACCATTCCACCAGTAAACTTTCCACAAATGATGGTAAATCTTCGCAGCACCCAAGTGAATAGAATACCAAGAGTTTTGAGCCTCTCCGAGCATCCACTATCTGAAGTCATCCACATCAGAAACAATTGGCCCTGATATCAGAGCACACCATCTCCCCCTTAAGAGAATACCTCAACTTTCTGATTGTGGACAATTTCCTTCAACTTTAGCAGAATAGGATCATCATCTTGTTTTTCCTTTCACTTCCACCACTAATGAAGATACTAAACCATTATGAACAGGGACACTCCCATCTACCAAGTCTACAAGGAGAATACCTAAACAAGTAAGCCTGTGGATATCTCTAACCATATCCTTTTTTCCCTCTTCAACATGATCCACACGACCCATGGATGACCTACCAAGGGAATTATCCACAACATTGGCTTTATCTAGATGGTATAGAACACTCATGTTGTAATCCTTGAGAACTCCAAGCCATCTTTTCTACCGAAGATTCAAGTCTTTATAACTAAATACATACTGAAGACTTTTATGGTTACTGAACAAATCAATATGGACACATATAATACCCCGAAAATTCTATTTCAGACTGGGGAGTTGACAAAGAGAAAATAGAGTTTTCTGCACTAGGTCACATGACGAGTCATCCAGTAACCCATGGGGTGCACCATGAGACTTGTGGGGAGGAGTTTGGATTTGGTTGGGATTTTAAGTCTTGAGGTGACCACGGGTGTGACCACGAGTCATGGTCAGCACCAAAATTCGTCGAATGGTCTATGGACAAGAGTTGAATGAAGGCCTAATGTTTGGGCAGTGTGGGTAATGACCTTGTCACCACGAGTCATGGTGTTCCTCAAGGTGACCCTCAGAAGGCAGAGTTCCAGTGCAGGAAACGAGAGGTCACCATGAGTCGTGGTCAGGGCCGACGAGTCGTCTAGTCCCTCATTGGGACTGATAGTGTGTTTTTCCCTGCATATTTATTAAGGGCTTTTCCACAATTCTTAAGTTCCTAAGGCCTAAACTATGTCATTTTAAGCTCAGATTAGAGTGTTTTCAGAGTGTAAGTTCTAGGCTTTTTCACTTCCACGCATACAAGTCTAGAAGCTCCTAAGGTTATATGACAAGTGTCCCATGGTTCCTCATGATTTCTGTTATGCTTGTTCATCAGTCATGATATTATGTTTTCAGCAGGTATAACCCAATGTTCAGTTTTACTTATGATTATCACTTTTCAGCTTCGGGTCATTTGATTCAGTTATGATGTTCAGTTATGTATAGATCATGTTCAAAAAAAAGCATGCTAGCCCTACTCTCAAAATCTTATCTTTACTATGTGTTTATGATATGCATGATTTATGATTTTACTTACTTAGCGGTTTTACTTGCCTTACATATTCGGTACATTTCACGTACTGACTGCATACTCTATGTTGTATTGTTTCATGATACAGGCTTAAATATTTAGGCTCAGTTTCGTCATTAGCCAGACCTACAACACTTGCACTTATCAGCCAAAGTTGGTGAATCCTCATCTTTCGAGGGCCCTTTTTTCCAGTTGTATCTAGTACTTTCTACTTCAGACTTTAGTGAGTTGTTGGGGTCTTGTCCCATCAACTTGTTAGTAGTAGAGGCTTTCCAGACATAGAATGTAATTAGCTTTGGTCTTGAGTATGTATTCCGATGTTATGAGATTATTAGACTTCCACTATGTTAATTATGTTAATCTTCTGCTTTATTATGATTGAGTTAGATGATATGTTCATGCCATAGGTCGAGTTGGAGCCTCTCGGTGTTCTTTGTCCCATGTCTCGATCTAGGCCTATGTTCGGATCGTGACAAACTTGGTATCATAGAATTAGGTTTTCAAGTGTCCTAGGGTGTCTGAAAGCCGCATTAAGTAGAGTCTTTTTCATGTGTGTGAAGCGCACCACACTTATGATGAAGAGGCTACGAGACGTTTAGGAAATGTTCCCTTCTTTCATGATCTATATCGTGCGATGAAATGTCTCTCTATCCTTCTAACTCGTGTTATACATGTTTGTAGAATCATGCCTCCTCATCGAGTTAATAGAAGAAGAAATGGGAAGGGAAACGGCCACGAGAATGGCAATGGGGATGGGAACCCGCAGGCCCTATCATCCCATGAGGAGCATGTACCCGAGCGGTTGCCCATGCTAAGTTTAGGGCAGCCATATAGATGCTAGCTCAGGCCTTTACCGCTTAGGTCAATCAACAAGCAGTAGCGCATGTCCTTTAGAATGGGAATGCGGTAGTGGAAAGAGTCAGAGATTTTCTGAGGATGAACCCTTCAGAGTCTCTTGGGTCAAAGGTGGATGAGAACCCACACGAGTTTATTGATGAGGTTATGAAGATCACCTAGATCATGCGGGTGATGGGAGAAGAGTGCGCCAATCTTGCCTCGTATCAGTTCAAAGGGGTTGCGCACATTTGGTTCAAGTAATGGAAGGATAGCAGGGTAGTTGGAGCAGGCCATATTGGTTGGGAGGAGTTTCATGCCGCATTTCTAGATTGGTTCTTCCCTCCTGAGATGAGGGAAATTAAAACAGCCGAGTTTATGAACCTAAATCATGGAAAAATGATAGTTTAGGAGTATGCCTTGGAGTTCACTCGCTTATCCAAGTATGCACCTAATATGGTGTCAGATCAGAGAGCCCGAATGAGTCGGTTCGTGCATGGCATAGCAGACCACTTGGTCAAAGATTACTAGAATGTGATGCCTCTTTAGCACATTGAATTTGCTCGAATAGTCCTGTACGCTCAGAGATGGAGGTAGTGCAGATGAGTGAGCGGGAGAGAGAGGCCAAGAGGGCCAGAACTGACAGCTTCAGATTCTCCCAAGAGAGACCTAGTGGGGACCATCATCAATCCCACCAGAGGTCTTCAACCCTAGTTCCTTCGGCTATGATTGTGCCATCTATATGAAAGCGCGATTAGAGGGGATGAGCATCAGGCTCTAGAGAACAGAGTAGCAGACTGATAAGGGGCATATTTATATGCCAAATCGATACTCAAATGTATAACTTTTGCCTTGTTTGTCCAATAATGTGTGTACATTCTCATGTAAATTGTAC
>JACEIK010003415.1:130936-166835 GCA_018107945.1 Datura stramonium | reverse complement strand
TAAAATCACATGAAAATGTATCAAATAGCTTAGACAACACGACTAATTTAAGCTATAAAGCGTATCACGGGACCTATATTATTTCCCGTGATCACAAACCAATACGAATATTTGTATCATTAATCTCTTCATCATAAATGTTTTCTAACAGTGTGAAACGTTAGAATTTGCCCGAATTCTATACTTGCTTGAAGCTAGAGAAGTAGCGATTGATCTTGGGCATATGTATGGGCCAATGTGCTATTTTATCACTTAATTTTAGCCATGTTTGTTAATTTAATCAATTACATTCTCATATGATTGGGTATATTTATGTGCAAAAACTAACCAATATGATTAGCCTTGTTTGTAGGTGAAAAATACTAAAGATAGGCTTAAATATGATGATGCACGAGTGAGGAGGAAGAGCGGAATTAAATTCGGAGGAGTTGCATGAAGATAGCACAAGGAGTAGGTTGCCAGCACATGCCAGCGTGCCATGCCAGACAAGCAGTGCATTAGGTGTCGTGCCACGCCGTGTGCACGCGGGCGTGAGGACATGACAAGGTAGGAGGCATGTGCGTCCAGGCCATGCCACACCCTTCCATCAGCACGACCAGTGGCGTGCCACGCTGGGAGACGCACACTAGTGCAACACGAGGACATGCCATCTGCCGAAATCCAGTGAGCTACCGCGTTTCCTTTGTGCCACAGAGTTGGTGCTGCGCGATGGACAGCGAGGCAAGGAGCAGTTCCATGGCCGTCCAATTTTTGCAAAATTTCACTTAATATAAATTGAAGACTTGGTTATATTTTTCATTTTATCATGTAATTATTTTGGGAAAGTAGAGAGGAGCGAAGAACTTCACCTAGGGTTCAAAGTTTGTCATTCTGTTTTAATCATTCTTGTAAGTACTTCACTTTAAAAATATTTTTGAGTATTTGTATGAACATGAGTGGATAAAACCCTTCTTCTAAGGTTGATGCCATATAATATGAATGTAATTGCATGAATTCATTGTTGGTTCGAGTTTTCGTTGTTGTTTGCCTTGCATTCTTCATTATTGTTATTTTTATGCTTGATCACCATGAAAACAAACTTGTTAAGCTTAGGCAAAAGCTCGAAAGAGTAACCCTAGGTTAGAACTAAAGAATGCAGGGAGCAAGTTCTTGTCTTTATGATAGGATTCGCGGTTAGGATAGAAACTATACCTAATTTGCCTTGCTTGGTTAATTTAACGGGACAATAGCTAGACACCAACTTAGACTGTCACATCACCGCTCATAGAAATAGTTTTGAAGCTAAGTTAGGTTAAAATATTAGAGGTACGAAAGTCCATAATCAAGGGCATAAATCTCGTAAAACACATCCATAGTGTTAAATTGCTAACGAATTAGGACGCCACATACCCACTTAATGATGTAGGTGTGAGTCTAGTTTGTTGTGTTTAGAGGAAAGAAATACCATGAAAACTGCATATTAACTCTATGAGACAGGAATTGAATTTCATAAACTTGAACCATTGTGAATTGTAGCATTTTATGATTGTCAGGCCTTAACTCTAGATGCTTCTTAATATTGTTCCTCGATTATTTTGTGATCACCCCTAGATTTAGTTACAATTTTTCAAAATCTCTAAAATCAACACATGTGAAAGTTAACTTAACACTTGAACTTGAATATTCGCTGAATTAGTCCAATCCTTGTGGGTTCGATATCCAGCTCTTAAAAGAGCCACTGTATTACTTGTACGACCGCATAGCTTGTGTGTGCATTGGGGCACAACAAGTTTTTGGCGCTGTTGCCGGGGACTGGAAGTGTTTAGTGAATATTTATTTTTTGTGTGATTTTTATTTTTCTTAAGTGTTGAAAAACTTGGTCTTATTTTGTTCTACTGCAGGTAACAGGTTTTCTTTGCAGAACTGGCAAGGAATAGAGAGTTGGTGGAACCTTTATTAGAGCCTTAACGCCCATTGCATTTGATTTGGAGAGAAGCTCTAGAGTGGAAGTTGAAGAGTTTAAAGGAGCAGATACAACAAAATCACCAGGTGGGCAAGAAGATTTGTTCCCTGAGTCAATGGCAGCCCTACAAATTCGCGAAGTGGCAATCCCACTAGAGATCCAGTATCTGCAAACCAGAGCCCAGAGGAAACTTTGAGCTTAAATAGAACATGGTACAACTGTTACATTCTAATGGTCAATTCATTGGAATGACATATGAGGACCCCCAACAGCACTTACAGAATTTCTTCGAGATTAGTGACACTTTGTAACACCCCAAAAGTTTCTAAGATCAGATCCCAGACTTAAAGAAAGAATTCATAAGGGAAATGGAAATTTCTCCTTAGAATGAGTCATGGTATGACTCATTAGGTGACCCAACGGGATCGTGGTCAGACCCGTGAGGAGCAGTCAAGAGGTGCAGGAAGGTCTAGTGACCACGGATGAATTGACGAGTCATCGTGTTAACTAACAACTCGTTAGGGCAGTCGTGGGAAGGAGGAACGGGAATTGTGGGATTTAGTGCCATAGGAGGAATCACGAGTCGTTAAGATGGACAATGACTCGTGAAGTCAGTCATTGGAAGATCTGAGAAGAATTTTGAGAAATCATCCAGTGCACTCCACGACTGGGCACTACAAGTCGTTGCCAACCCCACGACTCATGGAGTGCCTCGTGGGGACTGGCAGGGTGGACTTTTACTATGAACATCCAAGAGTCTTTTCGTAAAATCCTATCCTTCTAACCCCTAAACTACGTCATTTTGATAATTATATAGGATGTTTTTAAGGGGTTCTTCTAGCCTAATCCCTTAATACTTCAAAATACACTCTCAACTCTTTTTCCTCCCCTCTTTCAAGACTCAAGGATTCAACAAGGGTTTCTTGAAAGGATTGAAGGTTCATGTTCAAGTGGGGATGTCTTCTAGTAAGGTATGTGGGTTATCAACAAGGACATCCTTCCATACTTGTGTCCCAAACTTTTTATTAAAAACCCAAATCTCTTGTTCTAGAAAAACATGGTTTAGGGTTTCGATTTATGGATGATTTCTTCTATGCCTTCTATGAATTTTACAACCCATTAGGATTAAAAATCATGTATGCTTATGGGATTACTTTCAATATCTCGAATTATTTACTTGATATGAGAAATGCATGATTATAGAATTTTCACCATGACATATCCTAGAACTTCAAATGGGATTTCGTAACTATTCACATACTTTTATCATGAACTTGTATCCATGTATAAAGTATATAAAGATCATATGAATTCTCATAAACCTAAAATATATGATTTAATAGATATGTTGAGATACGATTATAACTTATGGGCTTTGATCAATGTGAAGTATGTGCATGTTTTCACTACGTTTTCGATATTAATGTTTTTGGTATGAGTTGAACCTCTGGAAATGGCATGATTATCGAATTTTCATCACGATCTACAGTAAATGTAGAAGTGGGGTTCCATGAAATAATCATATGCTTTCACCATGATCTCATGGTACATGTTCAAGGTATGAGTTGATTATATGGGTTTTTTGTAAATCTAAAATATATGATTTAATGTATACATGTTAAAGTATGAATTTGACCTAGGTATCTTACATGAATTCAAGATATACATCATATTCTATGAACTAGGGATTTGAGTATTGTGGAAGTGTTTATGGTATGACTTGGTCATATAAAAGTTTCATTAATGTGAAATGTGCAGTTTAAACGATGATTCATGACTATGATGATATGAATTATGATGATAAAGAATGAGAATGATTCTACAGATCCTTGGTCTTTTTGTTAGTAAAAAGTAGCCTTGAGCAGCTCAAAATGAATCCAATATGATATTCAGGATGATGTAAATAGTTGAATGCTCATGTCTCTGATTAGCTGAAGTGACTTAGACTAAACTAATGAGGTCGGGCCAATGAAATCCATGTACTAGTTTATTGGGACTCTCCAATAGCCGAGAATATTTTCCCTCAATTAGACAGAATGTCTCCCTTAGATCAGTCATAGAATCTGATTAATAGAGAATGTTTCCCTTAGCCAATCAGGGACTCTCCATAGCCGAAAATGTTTCCCTTAGTCAGCTAGGGACTCTCCATAGCAGAGAATGTCTCCCTTAGTCCGAATGTTTCCCTTAGCCAATCGTGGACTCTCCATAGCCGAAAAATGTTTCCCTTAGTCGCCTAGGGACTCTCCATAGCGTAGAATGTCTCCCTACTCCACGTTAATAGCTCAACTCACCCGCATAATTTTAGACTTCGCTTAAAATCGTGATTGGTAGGATAAAGACTCAATTATCGCCAGATAGTCTTTACAAAGGTATTATATAAGCTACAACTTCATCCTAGTATAAGACAACACATGACATTTATGCATCAATTTGATTATACATCGCGCAAATGTTTTCAAATAAAGCTTAATGTCAATGTATAGGTATCTCGCACATGGCTGTTGTATTCCACAATTATATGTCGATGTATTTCGCCACTTCCTTCTTGTATATTTGCATGTTTGGGCTTTACTTACGCTTCATGCATATTGAGTACATCATAAGTACCGATCGCATATTATGTGCTATATCATTTCATGATATAGATTCGTGTTTCCAAAACTCATCCATGTGGTTAGATACGCTCCATTCCCATCTCAACTGCTTGTGGTGAGTCCTCATCTCCCAAGGACATCATCTATGTTCTCTATTTTCATTCATGCTTCAATTTAAGACTTTAGGAGTTAGTTGGGGTTTTCCCCAACAACTCATTAGTGTAGTAGAGACTTTCTTGACTTGTGTAAATAGATTCGTAGTATGTATCGAGTTTTATTAGACTATGTTTCTTTATGTGGTCGTTAGCTTCCACCTCGCTATGTTATGTTAGTTGTTTCTATTGTTAAGTGATATTCTATGATTATGCCATGGTTGACTTGGAGCATCTTGGGGTTCTTTGTCCCTGTGTCTCAATCGGGCCTATGTTTGGGTCATGACAAACTTGGTATAAGAGCAAAGGTTTTCAGAGTGTCCTAGGGTGTCCTAGAAAAGTCGCGTTAAGTAGAGTCTTCTTCATGGGTGTGAAGCGACCACACTTATGACGAAGAGGCTACTAAACATTGTATAGGAATGTTCTCTTTGTTCATGATTCTTATCGTGCGTAGTGTACGAAACTCTAACAATCTCTCTCCTGACTCGCTCTTTATGCCTCACGTATAATGCCTCCCTGTGACGAAAGCTGTATGGAAGAAGAAATTGTAACAGACAAAAGCACCACCAAAATTCTCATGAACCTAATGGATAACCAATTCACTCATGCTTAGTTCAACAACCCTTCCGCCTGTTGGCACAAGTTGTGAATACCCGTGACACCGCTGGTGCAACGGGCTCATGTTCCCCAAAATGGGAGCATAGCTACGACTAGGGTACGAGACTTCCTCCGACTAAATCCACTACCCTTAGGGTAAAAGGTGTACGAGGACCGATATAAGTTCTTGGAAGAGATCCGAAGATCACCCAAGCAACCACGAGGTAACAGGAACCGAGAGCGCAGACTTAGCCTCCTACTCACTCGAAAGGAGCTCGTTTATATATGGTTTTTGCCGCTGGAGAGATAGTTGGGGAGTTGGAGTAACCCTTGTAAGTTGGGATGAATTTATGGCCATGTTCCCGATGTTTTTCCCTAGGAGCTGAGGGAGGAAAAGGCCAAGAGTTCATTAATTTGAGACAAAACGACATGACCGTCAAGGAGTATGCATTGGAGTTTACTCGACTCGTCCAAGTATGAACTAGAGATGGGTGCCGGCACTGCAGGGCTCGTGGTGAGTAGATTCATGAATGGAGTGTTAGACTCCTTGGTCAAAGAGGCAGAACCACCATGTTGCACAAGGACATAGACTCCCACTAAGCAGATACATCCAACAAATAGAAGTTTTTAATGTGAAGGAAAAAGAGAGAGAGGCCAAGAGAGCTAGAACCGGGAGATTTGAAGTGTTCTCCTCAAGCAGAGGACTGGAGTGGTGGACACCACTCACGCTAATAGCGTAAATCATCACCAAGATCTCCTTCGACAAACATGCTGTTCCATAAACCCGTGTGCAAGGGAGATTACATACCCATTGTGTATGAGCCGTGGGAAACACCATTTGGGAGAATGCACGGCCGGTCTTCTGATACTTGCTTTGGTGTGACAAGTCAATATAAGAACCGGATTGCAAGAGCAAACCTAAGTGGATGCGAGAGTAGAGCCTTGGCCACCTCTCTTCAATAGCTCTATTAGTCCTGGTCCATTTCGTAAAAGTGCATCACCTAGCGTGGTGGCGTACAACATCAAAATCGCTCCTACGCCTTGGCGCACATCAGATAAGGCAAGTCACCAAAACTAGTCATGTGTATGTTATGAATTTCTTGTGTTACTCTATGCATGTTGCTAGCCCGTAACCCCGTTTGAATAAGGAGTCCTATGATGTTTGTTGAGAATAGATTGTCGATGTGTGATGCGAATAGTTGTGAGTTTAAGGCTTGTAGTGAATGTTAGAGGTGAAGGAGAAGATAGGAGTTAGAGACGCAGCCCCTAATCTTAAGAAAGATTCGTGAGCCTTAGAATTCAGGCCTTGCTTGGCGAGATGGTAAGTATGTGAGACAAGCCTGATCTTGAGTATGCTAGTAGGGGTATTCCAGCCTATCAATTACATGTCAATCCCTTCGTGTTCAAATAACCTCTCTTGTATTTTAGTTGAAGCTATGTTTCACCCCCTTTCTTACAAGTTCGCACTTCTAGGATTTCTAGATGACTCGCTCTCGTAAAACGATGCCTCTGGCCTTACTCTATAAATCCTTAAGTCTCATCTTCACAAATATTATGAACAAACTATGTGTGCTAACTCATGTCTTCCAAAGATGTTTAGCTCGAACTCAATCTTTAGAAGTTGCTTCACTAGCTCAAGAGGTCATGTTACCTCATGTATGTGCTCGATTTTAGATGTCATGTATGATTCAGGCTCATGAGTTCCTTACCTTCGCAGACCATATATCATGAATCCTAGTCTGTTAGGAAGCGATTTTGAGAATGAAGGGTCACCGTATTTCAGTGCCAATTAGAGGGAAAAAATCCTTCTCGTTGTTCTATTTAATTCCATGCTAGTTTCATCTATTTCATCTCTCTTATCCCGTAGTATGCATGTATGATTTAGATGTTCAATCTCGTAGATGTAAGATTAGTCCGGAGTCGATACTCCACCGCCAATTGTAAATGCTCGCATTTGGGGTATCGATTATTTTCCCCCAATTTTCGTATGTTTAGCCAACATTCGAGGATGAATGTTTCCAAGGGGATGATATTGTAACACCCCAAAAGTTTCTAAGATTAGACCCTAGACTTAAAGAAAGAATTAAAAAAGAAAGTGGAAATTTCGCCTAAGAACGAGCCGTGGTGACCCAACGGGTCATGGTCAGACCCATGAGGAGTAGTAAAGAGGTGAAGCAAGGTCCAATGACCACGGATGACCCGATGAGTCGGGCCGTGTCAAGTAACAACTCATCGTGGTAGTTGTGCGAAGGAGGAGCAAGAATTATGGGCTTCAAATGGCAACAAAGAATCACAAGTCGTTAAGATGGAAAATGACTCGCGGAAGTTAGTCATGGGCAGATCCGGAAGAATTTTGAGAAATCTTCCAAAGGCACTCCACGATTGGGTACCATGAGTCATTGCCAACCCCACGACTCAGTGGAGTGCTTCGTGGGACTCGGTGTGGTGGACTTCTTTTCCCGTGAATTTCCACAGTGTTTTCGTAAAATTCTATGCTTATAACTCCTAAACTACGTCATTTTGAGTATTATATGGGACATTTTAAGGGGTTCTTCTATACTAATCCCTTAATCCTTCAAAATACACTCTCAACTCTTCTTCCTCCCCTCTCTTAAGACTCAAGGATTCAAAAAGAGTTTCTACAAAGGCTTCAAGGTTCAAGTTCAAGTGGGGATTTATTCTAGTCAGCATGGGTTTTTCAAAAAGGACATCCTTCCATTATTGTGCCCGAAGATTTTTATTTAAAACACAAATCTTTTGTTCTAGAAAAGCATGGTTTAGGGTTTCGATTTGTGGATGATTTACTTCTAAGCCTCTATGAATTTTAAAACCCATTAGGATTAAAAATCATGTATGCTTATGGGATTATCATCTCAAATTATGTACTTGATATGAGAAATGCATGATTATAGAATTTTCACTATGAAATAACCTAGTACTTCGAATGGGATTTCGTAACTATTCACATGCTCTTATCATGAACTTGTATCCATGTCTAATGTATATAAAGATCGTATGAATTCTCATAAACCTAGAATATATAATTTAATAGATTTGTTGAGATACGATTAGAACTTATGGTTTTGATCAATGTAAAGTATGTGCATGTTTTCACTATGTTTTCAATCTTAATGTTTTGGGTATGTGTTGAACCTATGGAAATGGAATGATTATCGAATTTTATCCCTACTTAGAGTAAATGTAGAAGTAGGTTCCATGAAATATTCATATGCTTTCACCATGATCTCATGGTACATGTTCAAGGTATGAGTTGATTATTTGTCAGAATCTAGAATATATGATTTAATGTATAAATGTTAAAGTATGAATTTGGCCTAGGTATCTTACATGAATCTAAGATATAATTCATATTCTATAAACTAGGGATTTGAGTATTGTGGAAGTGTGTATGGTATGACCTGATCATAGAAGTTTCATGAATGAAAAATATGCGTTTAAAATGATGATTCAGACTATGATGATATGAATCTCCGATGAAAAGCACGAGAATGATCCTTCAGACACTTGGGCTTTTGATAGTAGAAAGTAGCCTTGAACAACTCAAAATGAATCTGGGTATGATGTAAATAGTTGAATGCTCATGTCTCTAATTAGTCAAGTGACTTAGACTAAATGAATGACGTCGGTAATCAGCTTTGACCTCCAAGTGCTAGCTGATCACTGCAAAATAGCATGTCTATGATATTTTATAACTTAAATTAACCTTATTTATCTAAGTATTTTATACATTTTCATGTAATTTTATATAAATGTGAAGATATGTCCTAACCAACATGATTAGTCCTTGTTTTGTAGGTTTTAATGATTTTTAGAACTAACCGAAGTTGGTGAAGAAAAGGAATGGAGCTCAAGCAACTGGTGTAAAGCCTCCGCAAGGAGAGGCCATGGCAATGCTGGCTGCGCTGTGCAATAAGTGTAGCCACTTGTGCGTGTGCCGGGCGCCCAAATGGCCGTGCCACGCCAATGCCGTGCATGCCTCGCAACACAAAGAAGAGGCACAACAAATAGCCACAGCTAAGGCCGTGTCACGGCAGCCACCCGCGCGACAAGGTCGCTTATCGCGTGCTGCGCAATGCACTCCGTGACACGCCGCCAACGGCAAGGTGGTAGCCTAGGCCCAGCTCAAGGCCTTCCGCAAAGCCTCCGCGTTTGGGTCATGTCACCTAGGCAATGCTCCGCGTTGCACTCCATGACATGTTGCTTATTATTCAGAAAAATTCCTACTAAAATAAATAGCACACTTAGGTTTATTTTTTAGATATTCCGACTCTGGTGGAGCAAGAACGTGGGTTACAGGTAGCTGAGAGGACGAAAATCTTAGGTTTTTATCTATTCCCTTTCCTTTCAATTTTTGTGTATGATTTACACTCATTTAACGTATTCAATCCATAAATGAGTGGCCAATTTCACTTCTTGCCGAGGTTAGGAAACAATTTTATTGAAATGTAATTGTCGATCATTTGGTTTTTCATCTTTCTTTCTGTAGTTGTTCTATTAATTTTGTTCACCTAAAGATTGATATCCGCCTTTAACACGTTAATGTAAATCCAAAAGTCCCATTTCACCTAGAGCACGAAACTCCGGAAAGTTGTGAATTAATAGGATATGATCTGTTCTTTGTTTGGGAAAATTTAGAATTGATTTCCTACCTCTGTGGATAGAAATATACCCGAAAGTCAGATTAGTCAAGTGTGGAATCTGGGCTTTGTATGCATAGAAATACGAATTTCTTTCTATCACGTAAATGTAGGTGGAATGTTCATGATTCTAAGTTGGGTTAGATACGAGAGTTTTAATCCATAGGGCATAAGTTGCGACTAGCAACCGGAGAAAAGAAAAACCGTATATGTCGATAATTAATTTCTTTATTAAATTGCTCTAGCTCTCAAAAGATGCTCACATTCATAGTTCCGACTCACTTGTATATTTATTTTAGAATGAGTATAAAAATTAGATAACAAAATATAAAAACTTTCTTCACACTCATGTCTGCATTTTAGGCTAACAAAGAAATTGACACTTGAGGTGATTTTGCCCTGTGGTAGTCCAAATTCCTGTGGGATCGATACTTGGCTTGGAGCCACTTACTACTTGTTCGACCACTGCACTTGCGCAGTCATCCGCATGTACCCGAACAAGTTTTTGGCGCCGTTGCCGGGGATTGGCAATTGGCGAAATTATAATTTTTCTTAAAGTGTTAGTTTGCTATTTCTTTATTTAAGTGTTGACAACGTAGTCTTGATTTTCTTTTAAATTTTTGATTTTTTTTATTCTGATACCCTTCTTAACATGACATCGTGGAACAAAAATGGCTTAAATGGTGAATATTCACTATTTTGACGAACCCTCGTTCGACTTCTGAGGACACCACCGGTGGTAACATTGTAACACATGCAACATATGTGGTGGTCAAGAAGACCATTGGGATACTGCCCGAATGCATACTCCCTTCCCGAACCCCTACTATGATCCTTTTCCGTTGTTTTTGATGAATATAGGCATGCTGAAATGAGAACTTGGGACGCCAAGACCGATTAGAAGACATGCCAAACAACTCCTTGAGCAATCAAGCAATGAAGGAGGCAATGGCAACATTGAAAGTCGTAGAAGAGGAGAATGCAGAGGCTCTAAAAGGATGAGCGTTAAATTCACTAGAGATGGTTGCCGAGGCTGAAGCTTGGGATCAATTGCAGGTGACAAACTTGTAGGCGATAGCCAAGAGGAAGTACAAGAGGAAGATAAGGGTGAATTTTCGATGAAGCCCGACATTTAGAACTTCGAGTGTCCCCGTGATGAGCTCATGCTTGTAGAAAATCGTCAGTGGAGAAGAGATAGAGTATACCCCATTTGACACTATTGGAGAGGTAGATGTTGATGCGGAGAAGAGGTATACAAGTAAGGAGGTCACTGTACCCAGCTTAATCATGGTATGGGACCTCACTCGACGCATTTTTATACTTTGAGTTTGGTTGACGACATAGAAATGAAGTCTTCCGAGCTTATAGAGAAATGTCAAGAGGAGGACCAAGTCCCATATATTCTGAAATTTGTTGATTCCAATAGAAAACGATTTCACTTTACTTAAGGACCAATAAATGTCAAAGGCGATACTCCACGCTTGGTCCTTACAATTTGTCACCACCACCTGAGCATAAGAGAAAATTAGAGAAAAATTAGGGGTGAGATTCATATCCTCAAGGTGGAGGAAAAAGTGCTGAAATGTAATACGTCGTGCCGCGACGTAAAATTAGGCGCTGCTTGGGAGGTAACCCAAGGGTACCATGGGTACCATTTTAATTTCTCAGATAGAGCTCCATTTTATTTTATTTTTCATCTTTTGTTGTTTTTGGTGGAAAGTTAAGCACAAATGGAGGGGAAGTCTGAGTACCCATGAAGTAGGAAGCTAACAAGCGTGAAGAGAAAGTGTGGGGTTGACTACCCACTTGTGCAAAATTTGAACGTAAAGCATGTCAGCTGGCCGTGCCTAAAAAGCCTCAGAGTATTCCTCACCCCTGCTAAAATGTTAGTTGAGGACTTGACTAGAAATTCAAAATTCTGTATGAACGATTTGTGGGAAGGATGTAACGCATGTGAAAATAACTAAAAATATATATATATATATATATTATAATAATAATAATATATTTTTGTGTGCGTTGAAACCTATGAATTCTAACCAATTTCATATTGGGAGATGAATTTCAGGTTGAACGGAGGGCAAAAATTACAAAGGATCGCAAAGGAAAATCGAGGTGAGAATAAAAAATATAAAGGTGGCAAAACAAGTTGAGCTCCACGCTAAGACCCGTGGCTCACGTAGGGGGTGCTCCGCATTACCCTCCGTGACATGTTTGAAGCCTATTTCAAAATTTTTGGCAAATTCCAGAATGTCGTCAGTTGATGGCTCGTGTCACGGAGGGGGTGCTCCGTGATTACCCTCCGTGACACGCAGGTGTTATTCGCGTCGCGTCACACCGGGTCACCCTGTAACCAAAGACGTAAAACCTCCTTTTAACCCCGAAATCCCCTCATTTTTCCCCATTTTCACTCCCTCCGCGACAAACACCCAAAAATCCCCCCTTCCCACCGGAATTTTTGTCTCTAGGCAATTTTTCCAACTTTTTCTTCATATCACTCAAGCATGTATGTGTTAACTTCATCCTCAATTCTGTCGAAATTTTTCGATTTGAGCATGATAGAGAAGCAACTCAGACCAGCATGTAAACTGAGCTTAACTTCATTTAAGTTATGGTTAATGGATGTTCGTAGTATCGTCAGGATTAATATAAGAACGTCGAAGAAATGCAAGAATTTAATTTTGTTGTGAAATTGTTGTAGTTGGTGTTGTAATAAGTTGGTAAAGAAATTGGAAGGAGTTGAAATGTGAAAAATTGCTGGGTTGTACATGTTGGGTGAGGTGAATTGTATTGTGCTTAACGTTATTAGGCTAAAGACGCAATGAATTTTCTGAGAACGGCGTGTTGCAATTGCATGAAATTATCGAATCACATAGAAATTAGGAATCAAGCAAAGGTTGATAGAAATTTTGCTAAGTGCTATGTGATTAAATGTTATCGATGGTAATGTTGGGATTAATGTACGAAGTCCGAGTAGTACATAGAGTGTATACCATCGAATCCGCCGAATGCACGCCCAGGCATTTCGCTTGTTTTGTTGTTTTGCCTCTTTTTATGTAAATAATAGAATAAGTATGATCTTGCCGTAATGCCGTAATTGTGGCTAAAGACTATGGGGGTGGCCTAGCCTAAATCAACCTTAGTCGAAGCTAATTTTAAATTAACCGACATTGGGACTCGTCTACTTTATTTGGACAAAAGAACGATGTCGAGTGTGCAGACAAAGGAAAGGGCGCATCTACACGGCGCCTGGGCAGAAAGAGGATTAGGACTGAACAAGAAATCCCAAGCAGCACTACGGTTCACAAGGCCCACGGGTCACACACGGAGCCCGATGGGTGACTCGACGAAGGGAAGAAATGGTATGCCAAACACAAAGAGACCAAATACTTCCCCGAGGAGCGCATTGCAAGGGAGCCACTTGCACAGAATTCCTGTAATTGTACAAACGCATTGACACCGCCGAGTTGAACTTCATCTTTGAAGAGCCCAAGGAGTGCAATCTTCACTTGATTCGGAGTTCTACGCCAACCGGAACCCGACACTCACAATCACACTGTTTAAGATAAGGGGCAGTGTTGTCACCTTGAGCCCCACCACCGAATGCCATATTGGGGGCGCGGACACGTACGCCCATGTACTCCTAAGAATCGAACATCACTCCACCTTACGTTTGGATACTTCGCACATTGTGTGGAGCCTCGCTCAAAGCACGCCTGGAGGCATAAGGAGAGCGCTACCACGACATTGCCCTACTCACATATGAACAGTGGGAAGCCAGCTCTGGTTGAAGATTGTATGTTCGCTTGATCCCGGGGTGCACATGAGCGTATGTCACCCGGGATCGCGTATGCCCGGTGTATGCCTGATGAAAGGGCCGGAGATAAATGTTGGGGCGGTGATCATATCCGCCATGAACAGAGCCCGTTTGATCAAGGCGCCTGTGTACGGGCCAAGGTCCCGGCCACACCACGCCCCGAGGGGCCTAGATGTGGAGGAAGAGGCTCTGGACTATATTCCCAGATGGAAAGGCGTGCCGTGGACGTCACAAGGACCAAGGAACCCGACACCACTCACGCGCCGCCTCTTATACTAGCCGAATGACATGCTCGGGATGACCAGAATATGGCCCGCATGTCTCGGATGCAGATGTCTACCGCTTAGCTGAGGCCTAAGTAACGATGAGTCGTGGCGTACCGACCTAGACTAATTCTTCTATTAAAATGCTGTGGCTCTATGTCGTGTGGGCTTAGCATTTGTGGAGCCCGTGGGATGATGATGTCCCCACAGATGAGAAGACACGTCGCGAGGATTCCGACGTTGAGCCCAGGAGGACGACGGGGGAGATTCGCAATGAAGAGACGAGGCAAATGGCACCGATGAAGAAGTGAATACTTTGATTGATCAGGAGTTTCACCACCCATTTTTCTGCTTTGTTGAATGTATGAACACCGGGGACAAAGTGTTCGGTCTTAAGTGTGGGGTGGGGAGTAGTTAGGTGGTGCCGGTTTTTGTCTTGATTTGTATGTATATGCATGCTCATTGGCCGTGTTTGAAAATATTGTGACCCCGTGTTTGTGTGTGGGCTGCTCTGCATTGTAAATATCTCGTTTGAAGCCGTTGTGTGGCCGATGAATGTTGTTAGCCAAAGGTGTAAATAGTCTTGTCAAAATTATCGATATTTTTTAAAATTTTTTTTTAATTATTTTTATCATTGGGTTTCTGAGTTTGTTTTTCTGGCTTTACCGAGAAGAGTCCCATTGAACCGAAGTCGTAGTTAGGGACTACTTCCGACGATGGATGGATGACGACACCGCCTTGAGGAAAAATTAGTCCAGGTTTTGGTTTTTGAACTCATAGCTAATTGATGCTTGATATTCTTGTTATGTGCTATAAATGATTGTGCATGCAAGTATGTTTAGTGTTAAAGCATGCAACAAGTGTATAACTTTATTTGAGACACTTAGGCTCTTGAATTTGACTCGATATGATTAAAGCTTAATGTTTGAATTCCGTGTGATTAGCCGAGCAAGAGTCTGGTCAATGTGTCTTGGAGTTGAGCATGCCATGAGTGTAAGGTTTTGAGTATTCAGTAGCTATTGTGGAATGTCTAGAACTTGCCCGGTATGTTTATGAAACGAAATGAAGGATGGAGATGATTAGGCATTTCTTTTGAATTAACCTAATCTTATCCCTCATTTTACCTACCTCGAAAAATTAATCCTAGTTAGCCCGATCGGTTCTGAGCCTATTCTTTGATACCGAACATAAGCCTAATCCTTTTTATTTCATTAGCCTTGAATTTGATCCAAAGCTCCTAAGCGCTTAAGTGAAAAATCCGAAAGAGTGGAGGCGAGAAGAATGAAAAGGAAAGAAAAAGCGGAAGTTGTAAAAGTTGAGAAAGATCAAAGTTGCACTTTGTGTAAAATGGTTGATTATTAGTAAGGAGTAAGAAACAAATGAATGAAAAATTATTTATAAAACTCCTTACTAATAAGCTAAAATTGCCTAAAAGAAATGGGGGAACAAAAGAGGAAAAGAAAACTACCAAGGATAAAAAGGTGAAGTAAGGGAAGGGAAGTTCGCAATGAGGGCACTTCCCTCCATAATAGTACCTACCTATACCCGAGTTACATTACAACCTAAAAAGTCCTACTTGATCTTACATTCATACATCCTCAAATTAGTGGAGTAAAACACTAAGGGCAAGCTTATGGGTCATTACATGATGCATGAGAATTCCTTTTCTTGCGGAGAGTGAGGGTAATTCTATTCATGTACCCACACATGTTGTGATGTAAAAATTGTTTTTGCGTGTGAAATTGGGTAACTCTTCTCGTGAGGGCACATGTTTAATGAAGATATACTTCATGTGGGATCTCTTAAATCCCCCAGCTTGATTTTCATGAGTTTGCTAAGATTGAGAGCCTGGGCTTGAGGTTAAGAAGTCTCAACATGGTTGTATTTCATTTCGATGATTAAATTTTGCATGCTCTATTTTAGCTTGTATCTTGTAACCGGTATAGCCGTATCTTGAATTAACTTGCTAAATTAGTTATGTGTGATTATCCATATTCATGAGATGTAAAAGGGTTGTTCGAGGAAGAACAAGGTTTTAAGTGTGGGGTAGGTGATCACGGCAAAATAGCATGTCTAAGTGATACTTTATAACTTAAAGTAACCTTATTTATCTAAGTATTTTATACATTTTCATGTAATTTTATATAAATGTGAAGATATGTGCTAACCAACATGATTAGTCCTTGTTTTGTAGGTTTTAATGATTTTTAGGAACTAAATCAAAAGTTGGTGAAGAAAAGGAATAGAGTCGAAGCAACGGCGAAAGTCGGGAAGGAGAGGCCATGGCAAGGCCGGGCCGCACCAGTGGGCCAGGCCACGTGTCTCCGCGCTCAACACAATGCCACGCGAATGCCGTGCATGCGCGCAACACGCCGCCAAGAGGCACAACAAAGAAATAAGGCCAAGGGCGTGTCACGGTACACCACATGGCCAAGGAGCTGCCATCACGCAATGCGGCAAGGTGTCAGCTCTAGGGTCGTAGTTTTGGGCATTTTCCGTAAAGCCTCGCGTTTGGGCCGTGTCATGGTGGCAATGCTCCGCTGCCAGCACTGCACACGTTGCTTGTTATTCTTGTGAAAAATTCCTACTAAAATAAATAGCACACTTAGGTTTATTTTTATATATTCTCACTTGGTGGAGCAAGAACGTGGGTTATGTGCGCTGGAGAGGACGAAAATCTTAGGTTTTTCTCATCCCTTTCTCCTTTCTTTCAATTGCTCGTATGATTTACACTCATTTAACACGTTCAATCCACAAATGAGTGGCTAATTTCACTTCTTGAGGTTAGGAACAATTGTATTGAAATGTAATTGTTGATCATTTGGTTTTTCATCTTTCTTCCATGGTTGTTCTATTAATTCTTGTTCTTACCGCATTGATATCTCGGCCAATGTTAATGTAACCAAAAGTCCTATTTCACTCGAGAGAGCACGTAAACTCGGAAAGTTGTGAATTAATAGGATATGATCTTTCTTTTGGTTTGGGAAATTGAGAATCGATGCACCTTCGTGGATAGAAATATACCCGAAAGTCGTATTAGTCAAGTGTGGAATCGGTTTTGTATGGCTAGAACATGAATCTCTTCTTATCACAGAAATGTAGGTGGAAGGTTCATACTTAAGTTGGGTTAAAATACGAGAGTTTTAATCTGAAGGCATAAGTTCCGACTAGCAATCTGAGAAAAGAAACCGTATATGTCGATAATTAATTTCTTTATTAAAAATTGCTCTTAGCCTCAAAGATGCTCACATTCATAGTTCGATTTTCACTTGTATATTTATTTTAGCTGTAGTATAAAATTAGATAACAAAATATAAAAACTTTTCTTCACACACCGTTGTCCGCATTTTTAGGCAATGTGCAAATTGACACTGAGGTGATTTGCCCCCGTAGTCCACCCGTGGGATCGACATGGCTTACTTGAGCCACTTACTACTTGTTCGACCACGTAGCCCTTGCGTGTAGTCATCTACACAAATTTAACACTAGTTTATCAAGAATCTCCATTGTCGAGAATAGCCTCGCCGACAAAATGTCTTCCTTAGCTCACTCGGGACTCTCCATTAGCAGAGAGAATGTTTCCTTTGTCGTAACAAAGAACCCTCCATAGCCGAGAATGATTACCTTAAAGCCGCTGACTCTCCATAGCCGAGAATGCCTAATTTAGAAGAACTCTCAATAGCTTAGAATGTTTCCCTTAGCCAATCAAAAAGGGACTCCATAGCCGAAAAATGTTTCCCTTAGTCACTAGGGACTCCATGCGTAGAATGTCTCCCTTAGTCCACGTTAACAGTTCAACTTAGCTCCGTATAATTTTAGACTTCAGTTAAAATCATATTAGTAGGATACAAACTTACTATCGCCACATAGTCTTTACAAGATATGATATCAAGCATAAACTCGCCTAAGATATGTACAAAACATGACCTTTATGCATCAATTTGATTATACTTCAAGAATGTTTCTCAAAATAAAAAAGCTATGAATGTCAATGCATAGGTATCCTTATTGCAGGTGGTTGTAGTATTCCGTACCAAGATATCAATGTATCCATTTACTCTCTTGTATATCTCAAGATATTTAGTCGCATTTATTCTTCCCCATACTTAGTACATTCCAAGTACTGACCTCATACTTTGTGTGCTATATCATTTTACGATATAGATTCAGTTTCCAAACTCAAATACACGTGGTTAGACGCTCCATCTCATTTCACTGGCTGCAGGTGAGTCCTCATCTCCCGAGGACGCTATCTATGTTCTTTATTTTCATTCATGCTTCAAGTTGTACTCAGGTTATCCGGGGCTTTTCCCTACAACTCATCAATGTCGTAGAGGCGTTCCGTATTCTGTGTAAATAGATTCATTTCTTGATGTATAAGAGCTTTATTAGATTATGTTTATGTATCAGTGAGCTTCCGCTCGCCACGTTCGTTAGCCATTTTTATTATTAAGTGATATGCTATGATTATTCCATGGGTCGCCTTGAGCCTCAGGTTCTTTATCCCGTGTCTCGATACAAGCCTATGTTTGGGTTGTGACACACTTTTGTCCCCACCGGAGTGTCAAATGATTATCTCTGGCTCACCCTCTTCCCATTTTCACTATTGAGAGAGGCAAATAAGTGGTTGAAGGCAGAGCCACCGAATTTCATTACTTCTGGGACGACCTAGCAAGGAAGTTCCCATCAGATTCTTCTTCGTGCAAGATCGCCTAGT
Source organism: Datura stramonium (assembly GCA_018107945.1). NCBI lineage: Eukaryota > Viridiplantae > Streptophyta > Magnoliopsida > Solanales > Solanaceae > Datura > Datura stramonium. Next base: position 148,095 of record JACEIK010003415.1, on the reverse strand, counting down.
AGCGAAATTTAAGTTTAAAGCAACGAATAGAGAGAGAATTTATATTTGGCTTGGGAGAGGTCCAAGTCATTGTCGGTGAGACCGCCCCCCATCACCAAGAAATTCAATGAGGTGTTAGCTCACACATTCAGAGAGAGTCTAGACCCACATGCTACAAAGATCTAGACTCTCGCATCGTGGCAAGCGCTAGAGAAGACATATAATGAGTTGTACACTCTCCTAAATAGAATTACTCGAGGAAATCCTGTGAGTGGCATAGTGAATCATCCGTAGGGTCGAAAGAGAGCAAAAGAGGGGCCGATTGAGGTAGATAGTGTCAATGCCTCGGGCAACACAGCTTAGCGTCACTCGCAACACCCGCATGATGACTTAGTTTAGAAAACTCGAGTGTATGAACCAGCCATAGGGATAGGTTAATGCAATTCAACAAGCTCCCAACTGGTGTGAGATATGCGCAACAATGGCATAGTGCAGATTCCTTGGGGGGCCAATCCTTAATCGCAAATTTTGTAGGTAATGTGCATGCCTGGAAACAATCATAGTAATTATAGGAACACCTACAACAAAAAATTGGTAGAGTCACCCAAATTTTCTGGGGTGGAAATCAAATGAGCTACCAAAGAAGCTCCAACAACAATAGTACAGAAGAACAAGGTCAAATTCAACAAGAGCACCATTGAGGAGATGTTGCAAAAATCATGGCTACTCGCATCTAACCGGGCAGAGAATCGTGCAAGGATGGCTTCGACTTGCACCAACAAAATGGCCACCAGAAATCTAGAGAAGTAGATGGGTCAATCGGGCAACCGTGGCAAAGATACCAAACCTCGTGGAGGTTTATCTAATTATACGTATACAAACCCCTCACAAAAGTTAATGCTATTAGTCTCGAGGGGTGGCAAGTAGTTGGCTTATGCACTACCTAAAGAAAAGAAAATGAGGTGCAACTGTGAGCTACAGGGACAAATAGTTCATCAACCGATAGATAAGACAATCAAAGGGCTGCAAAATGCAATGCACAACCATCATCTAACCCAACACATCGTCTCTACTCACATAAGGAAATGCAAGCCAGATCCGGCTGAAGATTGTATAGCCTCTCGTTGATCCCGGTGCACATGATGATGTCACCCGGGATCGCGTATGCCCGGTGTATGCCCCGATGAAAGGGCCGGAGATAAATGTTGGGGCGGTGACCATCCGCCATGAAGAGAGCCGCTTGCATCAAGGCAATGTGTACGGTTTGGCTGGGCTCGCCGACCACGTTCCCGAGGGGCCTAGACGGGAGGAAGAGGCTTGGATTATATTCCGCAGATGGAGCGGCGTGCCGTGGACGCTCAAGGACCAAGGAACCTCACACCACTCACGCGCGCTTATACTAGCCGAATGACATGCTCGGGATGACCAGAATATGGCCCGCATGTTCTGGATGCGTGAGATGCTCCACCGCGCTTAGGCGGGAGGCCGGCAAATGCAGGATGAGCTGCGGGCGCCTTTGACCTAGACTACCCTTTCATAAATGCCGTGGCTCTATGTCGTGTGGGCCTAGCTTTTGTGGAGCCTGGGGATGATGATGTCCCCATCGATGAGGAGACACGCCGTGAGGATTCCGACGTTGAGCCTGAGAAGGACGACGGGGGAGATTCAGATGGGAGACGAGGCAATGTGCACCCTCGATGGAAGAAGTGGAATACTTTGATTGATCAGGAGTTTCACCACCCATTTTTGTGCTTTGTTGAATGTGTGAACATCGGGACAAGTGTTCGTTCTTAAGTGTGTGGGGTGGGGAGTAGTTGTGGTGCTGGTTTTGTCTTAATTTGTATGTATATGCATGCTCGTTGTCGTGTTTGAAAATATTGTGGACCCCGTGACTCAGGTATGTTTCGTATTGTAAATATCTCGTTCAAGTCAAGTGTGTGCCGATGAATGTTGTTAGCCAAAGGTAAATAGTCTTGTCAAAATTATCGATATTTTTAAAATTTTTTTTAATTATTTTTATTGGGTTTCTGAGTTTGTTTTCGGTTTTTTACCTATAAGAGTCCCATTGAACCGAAGTCAAGCTGGACTGTTTTCATGATGGATGGTGACACCACCTTGAGGAAAAATTGCATCCATAGGTTTGGTTTTGAACTTATAGTTAATTGACTTGTTGATATCTTATGTATATTATAATGACGGGTAGATTTAGTAATAAAAAATGTCAAAACAAGTGCAACCTTTATTTTGAGAGATAACTTAGGCTTTGAATGACTATAGTTGATTTTAAAGCTTAATGAATTTCAATTCGTGATTAATGAGCAAGAGTCTCATTTAATGTGTCTTGAGTTGAGCATGTGCCATGAGTGTAAGTTTTTGAGTATTCTGTGCTATTGTGGAATGTCTAGAACTTGCCTGGTATGTTTATGAAACGAAATGAAGGATGTACATTGTAGGAGATGATTTAGGCATTTCTTTGAATTAACTCACTCATCCTCATTTTACCTACCTCGAAAAATTAATCCTAGTTAGCCCGATTGAGCCTTGAGCCTATTCTTCGATAGCCGAACATAAGCCTAATCCTTTTTATTTCATTAGCCTTGAATTTGATCCAAAAGCTCCAAGCGCTTAAGTGAAAAATCAAAGAGTGACGAAGTGAGAAGAATGAAAAGGAAAGAAAAAGTGGAAGTTGTAAAGTTGAGAAAGGTCAAAGTTGCACTTGTGTAAAAATGGTTGATTATTAGTAAGGAGTAAGAAAACAAATGAATGAAAAAATAATTTTAAACCTCTTACTAATAAGCCAAAAAGTGCCTAAGAGAAATGGGGAACAAAAGAGGAAAAAGAAAACTACCAAGGATAAAAAGGTGAAGTAAGGGAAGGAAGTTCGCAATGAGGGCGTGATGTATTAAAAGCGCTTAGGGAAGATAGTCACTATTACTTTCCATAATAGTACCTACCTATACCTCGAAAGCCATACATTACAACCTAAAAGTCCTACTTGATCTTACATTCATACATCCTCAAATTAGTGGAGTAAAACACTAAGGGCAAGCTTATGGGTCATTACATGATGCATGAGACTTTGTGAGAGCGAGGTGGAAATTTTGTTCCTCCATGTACCCACACATGTTGTGATGTAAAAATTGTTTTTGCGTGTGAAATTGTAACTCTGGAAGGGCACATGTTTAATGAAGATATACTTCATGTGGGATCTCTTAAATCGCTGATTTTCATGAGTTTGCTAAGATTGAGAGTCTGTTCTTGAGGTTAAGAAGTCTCAACATGGTTGTATTTCATTTGAAGGATTAAATTTTTTGCATGCTCTATTTTTAGCTTGTATCTTGTGTAACGCAAGATAGCCGTATCTTGAATTAACTTGCTAAATTAGTTATGTGTGATTATCCATATTCATGAGATGTAAAAGGGTTGTTCGAGGAAGAACAAGGTTTTAAGTGTGGGGTAGGTGATCACTAGCAAAATAGCATGTCTAAGTGATACTTTATAACTTAAAGTAACCTTATTTATCTAAGTATTTTATACATTTTCATGTAATTTTATATAAATGTGAAGATATGTGCTAACCAACATGATTAGTCCTTGTTTTGGTGTTTTAATGATTTTTAGAACCAACCGGTTGGTGAAGAAAAGCAATAGAGTTCAAGAACGCGAAAGTCGGAAAGGAGAGGCCATGGCAAGGTCGGGCCACAGTGCCGTGCCACGGTTCCAAGGCCCAGCCAAGCCGTGCCACGCGAATGCTGTGCATGCACACACAGCAAGAGGCACAACAGCAGCGCGCCAAGGGCCGCGTCACGGTGCAGGCCACCCGCGACAAGGAGCTGCCATCGCGCCGCCAATGCGGCAAGGTGCCGCCTAGGGTCGAAGTTTGGGCATTTTCCGTAAAGCCTCCGCGTTTGGGCCGTGTCATGGTGGCAATGCTCCGCGTTGCACTCCGTGACACGTTGCTTGTTATTCCGGGAAAAATCTCTACTAAAATAAATAGCACACTTAGGTTTATTTTCATATATTCCGACTTGGTGGAGCAAGAACGTGGTTACAGGCAGTGGAGAGGACGAAAATCTTTTAGGGTTTTTCTCATCCCTTTCTCCTCCTTTCTTTCAATTGTTTGTATGGATTTACACTCATTTAACGATGTTCAATCCACAAATGAGTGGCTAATTTCACTTGGCCGAGGTTAGGAACCGTTGTATTGAAATGTAATTGCTGACTATTTGGTTTTTCATCTTTTCTTTCATGGTTGTTCTATTAATTTCGTTTACCGCATTGATATCCGGCCAATGTTAATGTAAATCCAAAAAGTCCGGTTTCACTGAGAGAGCACGTAAACTGAAAAGTTGGTGGAATTAATAGGATATGATCTTTCTTGGTTTGTGGTACCAGAATTGATTTACCTTCAAAGATAGAAATATACCCGAGAGTCGTATTAGTCAAGTGTGGAATCTGCTTTGTAATGGCTAGAATGATGAATTTCTTCTTATCAGCGTAAATGTAGGTGGAAGGTTCATAATTCTTAAGTTGGGTTAAATACGAGAGTTTTAACTAATAGGCATGTCTACTAGCACCCTGAGAAAAGAAAAACCGTATATGTCGATAATTAATTTCTTTTACAGTGTTCGTTCTAGCCCAAGATGCTCACATTCATAGTTCGACTCACTTGTATATTTATTTTGAAATGTAGTATAAAATTAGATAACAAAATATAAAACTTTTCTTCACATCATGTCTCAGATTTTTAGGGTACAAAGAAATTGACACTCGAGGTGATTTTGCCCCTAGAAATCCAAATTCCCTGTGGGATCGATACTGGCTTACTTGAGCCACTTACTACTTGTTCGACCACGTGCACTTGCGTGTAGTCATCTACACAGCCTAACACTAGTTTATCAAGAATCTCCATTGTCGAGAATAGCCGTACAAAATGTCTTCCTTAGCTCGCCTGTGACTTCATTAGCAGAGAATGTTTCCCTTTGTCAACAAAGAACTCTCCATAGCCGAGAATGTTTCCTTAGCTCCGGGGACTCCATAGCCGAGAATGCTTCACTTAGCGCTCTCAAAGAATCCCCCATAGTCGAATGTTTCCTTAGCCAATCGTGTGGACTCCATAGCCGAAAATGTTTCCCTTTAGTCACTAGGGACTCTCCATAAAGTAGAATGTCTCCTTAGTCCACTTATCAGCCTAACTTAGCTCCGTATAATTTTAGACTTCAGCTAAAATCATATTAGTAGGATACAAACTTAATTATCGCAGCATATCTTTACGTATATGATATCGCCACAACTTCCGCTCTAGTATATGTACAAAACATGACCTTTATGCATCAATTTGATTATACTTCAAGAATGTTTTCAAATAAAAGCTTAATGTCAATGTGTGGTCTTACGCTGTGGTTGTAGTATTCCAAATTTCGCTTATATGTCAATGTATTCGCTTACTTCCTTTCCTTGTATATCCGCATGTTTAGTTTACTTATTCTTCCCTCATACTTAGTACATTCCAAGTAATCGAAATCTTCATACTTTGTGTGCTATATCATTTTACGATATAGATTCAGGTTTCCAAACTCAGCCACGTGGTTAGACGCTCCATTCCCATTTACCGCTGGTGGCGAGTCCTCATCTCCCAGGACGCTTCAATTTCTCTATTTTCATTCATGCTTCAGCTTTCAGACTTTAGGAGTTATCTCAGGGCTTTTCCCAAAGAACTCATCAATGTCGTAGAGGCGTTCTGCAGACTTGTGTAAATAGATTCGCTGGATGTATAAGAGTTTTATTAGATTATGTTTTATGTATAGGTTAGCTTCCGCTCGCTACGTTCGTTAGCTATTTTTATTATTAAGTGATATATGATTATTCCATGGGTCGACTTGGAGCCTCTCAGGGCTTCTTATCCCGTGTCTCGATACAAGCCTATGTTTGGGTCAAGGGACACTTTTGTCCCCACCGAGTGTCAAAATGATTATCTCCGCTCACCCTCTTCCCCATTTTCACTATCGGAGAGAGGCAACAAGTGGCTGGAAGGCGAGCCACTAATTTCATTACTGGGATGACCTAGCAAGGAAGTTCCTCATCGCATTCTTCTCTCTTCAGCAAGATTTCCAAGCCTAGTAGCGAAATTTTAAGTTTAAAGCAACGAATAGAGGAGAATTTATATTTGGCTCGGGAGAGGTCCAAGCCGATTACGTAGAGATCGCTTCATCACCAGCAAATTAATGAGGTGTTAGCTCACACATTCGTAGAGTCTAGACCACATACAAAGATCTTGTTAGACTCGCATCGTGGCAAGCGCTGGGTAGCACATATAATGAGTTGTACACTCTCCTAAATAGAATTACTCGAGGAAATCCAAAAGAGGGCATAGTGAATCATCCGTAGGGTCGAAAGAGAGCAAAGAGGGCTGATTGAGGTAGATAGTGTCAATGCCTTGGCAACACAAACTTAGCGTCACCGCAACACCGCATGATGACTTAGTTTAGAAAACTCGAAAAGGAACCACCATGTGGGTAGTAATGCAATTCAACAAGCTCCCGCCCGCGTGAGATATGCCATCAATGGGGCATAGTGCGACTTTTAAATAACCGTAACCTGAAATTTTGTTGGAATTGTGCATAGGAACAATCATAATTATAGGAACACCTACAACAAAAATTGGTAGAGTCACCCAAATTTTTCTTGGGGTGGAAATCAAAGTCAGCTACTACAAGCTCAACAACAATAGTACAGGAAGAACAAGGGTCACCCAACAAGAGCACCATTGAGGAGATGTTGCGTAAAATCATGGCTACCTTGCACTCCAACTCGCAGAATCAGTGGCATGGCTTCGCACTCTGAAAAATCAACAAATGGCCAATTCTCAAATCTAGAGAAGTGATGGTCAATCAAGCACTCAGAAAAGATACCAAACCTCGTGAGGGTTACCCAATTATACGTATACAAACCCCGACAAAAGTTAATGCTATTAGTCTGAGGGGTGGCAAGTAGTTGGCTTATGCACTACCTAAAGAAAAGAAAAATGAGGTGCAACCGTGAGCTAGTTAGACAAATGGTTCATCAACCGATAGATAAGACAATCAAAGGGCTGCAATGCAATGCACAACCATCATTGAACCCAACATGTATACCACCACCACCGCTCCCACATAGGCTCAAGAAGAGAAAGGAGGAGGAATTCTTTAAGAAGTTCTTTGATATTTCTCAAAGAACTTCACATCAATTTGCCTTTACTTGATGTCTGTTTGGGGATGCCAAAGTACTAAAAGTACTTAAAACGTGGGTTGCCAACAAAGTGAGGTTGGAGATGCCCGCCTATAAGTACTTATTGAGGAATGCAACCGTGAGGGTGATGAGCATGATACCGAAAAAGCTCAAGGACCCGTGTGAATTTGACCCTCCCCATACAAAATGGTTAAGCTAAAAATTAGAAGGGCTCGTGACTTAGGGGTAGCAAAAGAAAGATAATGCCCATCTATTTAATACCTGTGGGTTGGGAAGTTTCTCAAGGCCCACAAGAGTACGTCAAATTTGCAGACAAGTCCACAAAGGGCACCTAAGGAAATTATTCGTGACCTTCTTATCAAAGTGAGTAAGTTAATTATACTTGCTGATTTCATCATTCTTAATTTTAAGGTTGATGATAAGGTACTCGATCTGGACGACCATTCTTGGCAACTAGAGGAGATAACATAAATGTGAGAGCGTGTGCTCTCAAAATGAGAGTGAATGATGAAGAAGAGATATTCGGTAGTCTACCAAAGAAATCAACCCACCCACACACACTGGGCGCAGATCTTAGTAAGATCAATGTGTTCTCAAATGCTAAGTGTGGGGTGGTAGTTTCCACGGTCCACCGTCGCAGACATGTTGACACTTCAAATTCGAGTTTGGTAGAGGGTAGAAATTGAAGAAGAAGATGGAAGCAATGTGGTGATAGAGGAGGTTGTTCCCCAAAAACAAAAAGAGAGAAGATTGTTCTCGAAAGGGAACACCTGCTTGGGGATATCCCAACAAGGATAGTCCACGTCGTTCCACGAAGTAAAATAAGGCGCCCGCTTGGGAGGCAACCCAAGAGTATCACAAGCACACTTCTTTCGCTTTTGTAAATGTTGTTATTTGTCACTTGTTATTGCTTGTTTTGTTTGTTCTACGCATTTAGGGGAAGTATGAGTACCTGGAAGTGAAAGCTAAGAAGCATGAAAAAGATGGTTGTGGGGTCATTGGCCCACACATTAAAAAATGCATAAAATGTTACATAGGCTTAGAGTCTTAGGAAGTATCTCTCACCCTTGTTTTAATTATAACTGATGCTTTGGGAACATAGAATAATTTAAGTGTGGGGTGAAGGAAATTTCAAACTTTTGTGCTAAGTGTTTTGGGTGAATGTGGTGCGAGGTATGATGTTTTATGGAAAAAGTTGTTAGTTTAGCACAATTCACCCACCCTTTGATTTTTCTTTTTAGCTTCTTTTGAAGGGGACACTTTTGAACCGAGTGAAATAAAATTTTTCATTGTTTGTACATAATATTATTAGTCATAGTTAGGGATGTTTTCCGACAATGGATGGATGACTCCACCGCCTTGAGCAAATAAGTCAATAGGTGTTAAGTTTTAACCTCTACGGGTGTTAGCTTGATATTCTTGTTATGTGTTGTACACGATTGTGAGATGCAAGTGTTGTAAACTTTTGAAGCACATGAGTAGCATCCGTATAACTTTTTTGAGACACTTAGGCTCTAGAATATGATTCTATATGCTTGAAAGCTTAATTGCGAATTCTTGTGATTAGTTGAGTTAAGAGTCTACTAAATTTGTCTTGAATTGAGCATGTGCTGTGAGTGTAAGATTTTTGAATATTTCATGCTATTGTGTAGTATCTAGAACTTTTCTGGTGTGTATGCAAAACGAAATAAGGGATGTTGATTGTAGGATATGATTTAGTCATTTCTTTGAGTGAGCCTAATTTTTATCCCTCTCTTTACCTATCTTGAATATTTGATCTTAGCCCCGTTGAGCCTTAAGCCTATTCTTCTTTGATAGTCGTGCAACATGTTTAATCCTTTTCTTCATGAGCCTTGAATTTGATCCAAAACACCTTAGCGCTTAAGTGAAAAACAAAAGAATTAAGGGCTTGAAGTTGAGAAAAGAAGGAAAATAGTGGTTGTGGGAGTCAAGAAAAGACAAGTGGTGCACTTGTTTGAAAATGCATAAGCATTGGTAGAGTAAGAGAAAAAAAAAGAAGAAAAAGTTGCTTGAATACTCCTTACTAATAAGCAACCATGAAGAAATGAGGAAACAAAAGAAGAAATTGATGAGTGAAAGGAATAAAGGTGAAGTAAGAGAGGAGATGTCCATAATAAAATTGTGATATATTAAAAGCTCTTAGGGAAAATAGTGGTTGTGGGAGTTGAAGAAAATACAAGAGGTGGTTCTGTTTAAAAATGCATAAGTATTGGTAGGGAATAAGAAAAATAAGAAGGAAAAAGTTGCTTGAGTAATTCTTTACTAATAAGCTAAGTATGCCTAAAGAAATGGGGAAACAAAAGAGGAAATTGATGAGTGAAAGGAACAATGGTGAAGTAAGAGAAGAGATGTCCATAATGAAATTGTGATGTATTAAAAGCACTTAGGGAAGATAGTCACCACATCGGCCGAATAGTACCTACCCGTCCCTTGTCTTACATTATGACCCGATAAGTCCTACTTGATCTTACTTTCAAGCATTCCTAAATAAGTGATGTAAAACACTAAAGGCAATCCTATGGGTCAATACATGTTGCATGTGAATTCTTTGTGAGAGTGAGCTTATTTCTTATTCATATACCCATACATGTTATAATTTGAAAACTTGCTAGTGAAAGATGGGTATCTCTCTTGTTGTGAGGGAACATGGTTGATGAAGGATAAAATTTATGTTAAATGTCTTGATTGGTTGATTTTTTTGAATTTTCTGAATTTAAGAGTTGATTCTTGAGGCTAAGAAGTCTTAACTTAGTTGTAGGTGATTTTAGTGGTTATATCTTGCATGCTATATTTTAAACTTGCTATCTGATACAATCGGTGTAGCCTTAGCTTGAATCATCTTGCTTCAATTGGTCATATGTGAGTCTTTCATGTGCATGAGATATAATAGAGTTGTTCGAGGAAGAACAAGGTTTTAAGTGTGGGGTAGTGATCTTGGGCTTATTTACGGGCCCAAGTGCTATTTTATAACTTAATTTTAGCCATGTTTGTTAATTTAATCAATTACATTCTCATATGATTTGGTATTTTTATGTGTAAAAACTAACCAATGTTATTAGCCTTGTTTGTAGGTGAAAAATGCTAAAGATGGGCTTAAACAGGAGGATGCATGAGTAAGGAGGAAGCGCAGAATTAATTTTGGAGGAGTCGCATAAAGATAGCACAAGGAGTGGGCTGCCAGCACATGCCAGCGTGCCACGACAGGCAAGCAGCGCGCTAGGCGTTGTAGGTGCGCGCACGCGCGAGGACATGCCAAGGCTGGAGGCCTGTGCGTCCAGGCCGTCCCACGCCCTTCCATCAGTGTGACCAGTGGTGTGCCACACTGGACGACGCGTACCAGTGCAGCGCGAGGAAATGCCATCTGCCGAGATCCAGTGAGCTATCGCGTTGCCTCCATGCCACGGAGCTGGTTCTGCGTGATGGGAAGCGTGGCATGCCACTGGTCGCGCTGATGGAAGGGCGTGGCACAACTTGGATGTGTAGGCCTCTTGCCTTGGCATGTCCTCGCGCCCGTAGGAACGGCGTGGCATGGTGCCTAGCGCACTGCCTGTCTGGCGTGGCATGTTGGCATGTGCTGGCAGCCCACTCCTTGTGCTATCTTCATGCGACTCCTCCGAAATTAATTCCGCGCTTCCTCCTCACTCGTGCATCCTCATATTTAAGCCCATCTTTAGCATTTTTCACCTACAAACAAGGTTAATCACATTTAGTTTTTGCACATATATATACCAAATCACATGAGAATGTAATTGATTAAATTAACAAACATGGCTAAAATTAAGTTATAAAATAGCACTTGGGCCCATAAATATGCCCAAGATCACTATCCCACACTTAAAGCCTTGTTCGTCCTCGAGTAACTCTATTACATATCGTGCACATGAAAGACTCACATATGACCAATTGAAGCAAGATTATTCAAGCTAAGGCTACACCGATTGTTTCAGATAGCAAGTTTAAAATATAGCATGCAAGATATAACCACTAAAATCACCTACAACTAAGTTAAGACTTCTTAGCCTCAAGAATCGACTCTTAAACTCAGCAAATTCATGCAAATCAACCAATTGAGACATCTGACATGAATTTTATCCTTCATCAAACATGTACCCTTACAACAAGAGAGATACCCATCTTTCACTCGCAAGTTTTCAAATTATAACATGTATGGATATATAAATAAGGGCTCAGTCTCACAAAGAATTCACATGCAACATGACCCATTGGCTTGCCTTTAGTGTTTTACTTCACTCATTTAGAAATGTTTGAAAGTAAGATCAAGTAGGACTTATTAGGTTGTAATGTAAGCTAAGGGATGGGTAGGTACTATTCTGGCCAGTAATAGTGACTATTTTCCCTAAGAGCTTTTAATATATCACAATTTTATTATGGACATCTCCTCTCTTACTTCACCTTTATTCCTTTCACTCATCAATTTCTTCTTTTGNAGGAATTTCCATCCTCCTACTTCACCTTTATACTTTTCAACTCCCATTTTCCTCTTTTGTTTCCCCATTTCATTAGGCACACTTAAGCTGTTAGTACGGATTACTTGAGAAATTTTCTTTGATTTTCTTTTTCGCTCATTTCTTATTTTACTCCCTACTAACTCTTATTCATTTTTAAACAAGTGCACCTCTAGTCTTCTCTTCACTCCCACAACTACTATTTTCCTTCTTATTTCACTTCTCACTCCGTAACTTCTTTTGCAATTTCACATAAGCGTTTAGGAGTTTTTGGATCAAATTCAAGGCTAATGAAAAGAAAGGATTAAGCTGATTTTGTGGATAGAAAGTAATAGGCTAAAGGCTCAATGGGGCTAACTAGGATCAGATGTTCAAGGTAGGTAAAGCGAGGGATAAAAATTAGGCTTTTTCAAAGAAATGCCTAAATCATCTCCTACAATCTACATCCTTCATTTCGCTTTGTATACACACCAGGAAATTTCTAGACACTACACAATTGCATGGAATATTCAAAAACCTTACACACATCACATGCTCAATTTAAGACAAATTCGGAAGACTCTTAACTCAGCTAATTACTAGAATGTAAACTTCAGCTTTAAGCACATCGAGTCACATCTAAGAGCTTAGGTGTCTCACACAGGGTTATACAACTACTCACATGCTTCAAAATTTGCAACACTTGCATCACACAATCTTACATAGCACATAACAAGAACATCAAACCATCAATCAACTACAGGTTCACAAATAACAACCTATTGACTAATTTTCCCTCAAGATGGTCATCATCCATCCATTGTTGGGAATAGTCCCTAACTATGACTAAAACAGCTATGTACAGACAAAAATTTTTTTTACTCATCGGTTCAAAGTGCCCCCCGTCGGAAAAGAACTGAAAAGAAAAACTAACGGGTGGGTGAATCATGCTCAACTCAAAAAAATTTCATCAACCAATACCATATAAAGCACTAAATTCCCTCGAAATCATTAAGCACAAAATTTTGAAATTTCCCTCACCCCACACTTAAAATATGCTATGTCCCCAACGCATAAAATTAAAATTCGACAGGGGTGAGAAATACTCCTTGAGGCCTCTAGGCCTAGCTAACAACATGTTTTCTTTTGTTTTGGCATAAGTGGGTCATCAACCCCACACTTTTCCTCTTTCATGCTTCTTAGCTTCCTCTTTCCAAGGGTACTCAGACTTCCCTTCCATCTGTGCTTAATTCACCACCAAAAACAACAACAAGATGAAAATAAACAAAATCAACACAAATGAAAAATACAATTGTACCCGTGGTACCCTTGGGTTGCCTCCCAAGCAGCGCTTGATTTTACGTCGCGGCACGATGTGGACTATCCTTTTCAGGACATCCTCAAACCACTGTTCCCTTTCGAGAACCATATTCTTCTCTTTTTATTTTTCGAGGGACCAGCCTCCACTCTGTCCCTCTCTTCTTCCAACTCCTTCTCTAACTAAAGCCCTCCATCAGATTCGGGTTGAAAAGTAATCATCTCCTATGGTCGTGTACCTATGGAATCTGCCACCCCACACTTAGCCTCTATCAACAAACTGACCTTACAAAGGTCTCTATAGTGTGTGGGTGGGTTAATCTCTTAGTAGACCCGAAAGAGTTCTTCTTCATCATCGACCCTCATTTTCAAGGTCCCTGCTATTACATTTATAATTGCTCCTCCAGTGGACAAGAAAGGCCGTCCAAAGATCAAGAGTACCTTATCATCAACTTTAAAATCAAGTATGATGAAGTCAGCGGGTATAATGAACTTACCCACTTTGATGAGAAAGTCCTCGGTTATTCCATCTGGTGCCACTTGAGACTTGTCTGCCAGCTGCAACATCATTCATATTGGTCTCGGCTGACCCAACCCCAAGGTGTTAAACAAAGATAGGGGCATTAGATTCACTACTGCCCCTAAATCACATAGAGCTCTTACCACCTCAGCTTTACCAATTTGTATGGGGAGGGTAAAAATCCCTGGGTCTTTGAACTTTTTCGATATCTTTCTCATTACCCTATGGCTGCACTCCTCAGTCAGTGCCACTATCAAAACATCCACCAATCTGACTTTGGTGGCCACCACATCTTTCAAGTACTTAGCGTACTTGGGCATTCCCTGCAAAACATCAAGCAAAGGCAATTTTATGTTAAGTTCTTTGAAAATATCAAAGAACTTTTTAAAGCATTCCTCCTCCTTGCTATTTTTGAGTCTTTGCGAGAATGGTGGTGGTGGTCTCTATGCTGGCTGCAATGATGATTGTGCATTTTGTTGGACAACACTCTGATTATCTCCTTTTTCAGTGGATAGTCCTTTTTTAACCAACTCCAGCTGCACCTTATTTCTCTTCTCTTTCGGTGGTGCATCAGCCAATTGCCTGCCACTCCTCAGACTGATGGTGTTGACCTGTTGAGGGTTTGTATCTGTGTCACTAGGTAACCCTCCTTGAGGTATGGTGTGCTGAGCAGCTGATAGTTGACCCATCTACTTCTCTAGATTGCGGGTGGCCAACTGCTGATTTTTCAAATCTGATGCCATCCTCGCCTGATTCTCTGCTAATTGGGTCTGTGTTTCCATAATCTTCTGCAACGTCTCCTCAATGTTGTTGCTCAACTGGCCACCATTCTGCATGTTCTACTGCTGATACTGCTGCTGCCGAGGTTGCTGGTAGCTTTGAATTTGATTTCCATCCCAAGAAAAATTCAGGTGGCTCTGCTAATTCTTGTTGTAATTATTCCCAAAATTTTGATTGTTTCTATGAACATTCCCAACAAAATTGATCGATTTAGGATTTTCCCCACAAGATTCTGCATTGTGCCCATTATTTCTGCAGATTTCACACCAACTAAGACTTGTCCCTATTGTTGGTTCATACTCAGTTTATTAAACTGAGTCATCATCTGATGCTGAAATGATGCTAGCTATGCCGCCAAGGAATTGAAACCATCCACCTCTATCATCCCTACTATTCTCTTTCCTGCCTCTCTCAGTGACTCTCTGTGCCACTCTAGATTTCCCTGAGCAATCCTGTTCAACAAAGTGTACAACTCATAATAAGTCTGCTCCAATGCTTGCCCACCCAATGCAGAGTCTAGTAAAATTTTGGTGTGTGGGTCTAGACTTTCCACAAAGGTATGTGCTAGCACTTCATTAGACTGCTGGTGATGGGGGAAGTCTCTCAATAGTGACTTGAACCTCTCCCAAACCAAATATAAGTTTTCCTCCGGCCTCTGCTTGAGGATTAAAACTTCACTTATGAGTTTGGCAGTCTTGCCTGAAGGAAAGAATCTGATGAGGAACTTCTTTGCTAAGTCATCCCAATAAGTTATGGAGTTTGGTGGCTCAACTTTCAACCACCTCTTTGCCTCTCCCAATAATGAAAATGGGAAGAGTGTGAGTTGGACATAATCAATTGACACTCCGGTGGGGACGAAGGTGTCACTGATCTCCAAGATGTTCTGTAAGTGTTGTTGTGGGTCCTCATGAGTCATCCCAGTGAACTAGCCACTAGAATGTAACAGTTGCACCATATTCCGTTTCAATTCAAAGTTCCCTCCGGGCTCCGGTTTGTGGATACTAGAGGTCACATTTGTCGCTAGTAGGATCACCACTTCGCGAACTGGTCGGGCTACCATGGTTTCAGGTAACAACTCTTCTTGCCCTACTGGTGGGTGTTGTTGTAACCTCTCTTGAAGTCTCTTTAGCTTTCTCTCTAGCGCTTCCCTCCTGAGTAAATGAAGTTGACATTCAGGTTTAAGCAACAATTCCACTAGCTCTCTATTCCTTGCAGCTTTGCGAGGACAACCTGTCACCTGCAATATAGCAGACTAAGACAAGGTTTCTCAACACTTAAAGAAATTTAAAAAAAATCACACAAAAACAGAAAAATTCACTAAGCTTCGCCAGTCCCCGGAAACGGCGCCAAAAACTTGTTGCGCTCCAGCGCACTCGCAAGCGTACGCGGTCGTACAAGCATTAAGAGCCGGATGTCGAACCCACAGGGACTGGACTAATTCAGTGAATTATTAAGTTCAAGTGTAATATTAACCTTCACAAGTGTTGATTATATAAGTTTTTGGTAAATTATAATTAAGTTTTGGGGTGGTCATAAAACAATCTGGAAACAATATAAGAAGCAACTACAGCTAAGGCCGGATAATCATTCAATGCTACACTTTATAATGGTTCATATATGAAATTATCAACTGTTGTCTCACATAGTTGTAAATGCGATGTTCATGGTCTCTCAAGCCTCTAAACATGACAAACTAGCCTCACAACTACATCGTTGAGCGGGGATGTGACATCCTAGTTCGTGGGCAATTCAACTACATGGATGTGGTTTACGGNATGTGGTTTACGGGGTTTGTGCTCTTGATTATGGACTTTCGTACCTCTAATCATTTAACCTAACTTAGCTTCACAACTACTTCTACGAGTGGTGGAGTGATAATTCTAAGCTGGTGTGTTGCTATCATCCTGTTTTATCAACCAAGCAAGGGAATTTAGGTATATTTATCCTAATTGTGAATCATATCGAAAGATAAGAACTTGCTCCCTACATTCCTATGTTCTTGCCTAGGGTTAATCTTTCGAGCTTTTACCTAGCTTAACATGCATGTTTTCATGGTGATCAAGCATAAAAACAACCATAATAAAGAATGTAAGACAAAATAACAATTAACAACTCAAACCAAAACGAATTCACGCATTACAATCATATCACGCGGCCTCAACCCTAGGGGAAGGGTTTTAGCCACTCATGTTCGTACAATAACTTAAAAACATCATTAAAGTATAGTTCTTACAAGAATAGGTAAAAGATAATGTAAAATTAGTGAGCCCTAGGTGAGTTCTTCACTTCTCCCTTAGCTCCTCTATGGTTTCCAGAAAATATTTTGTGACAAATGATTTTAGGAGTTAAGGTTTTAATTTATAGTAAATGGGAATTTGCACTTTTTTTCTTGTCATGGAATGGCTCCGTAGCACGGAGGTGAACTCCCCAATTTTCTTTCGTGACATGGAGGCAATGCGGATGCCCACTGGATTGTATCTTCTTGGCAGGCCTTGTGTGAGGCACATGCACGTTGCCCAGCGTGGCACGCTATTGGTCGCGCCATGCGCCTGCCGTGGCACATTTCCTATCGCGCGGGGTGTGTCTTGGCAGCCTCCTCGCGTGCACAACATGGGCGTGGCACGATGCTAGGCACGGCACACGCGCAGCATGGCACGCTGCCTAGCGCGACCAGCCTTCTCTTTGACATGCCATGTTTCCTTCAAGTGCTATTCTTTCCATGCTTCTCCCTTGTTCCTTGAACATCATTTTTAGCCTCATCCTTGGCATAACATACCTACAAAATAAAGGCTAATCACATTGGTCAATTTATGCACATAAATATTAAAAATCACATGAGAATATACTAAATTAAATTGACAAACATGACT
>JACEIK010003415.1:91780-130586 GCA_018107945.1 Datura stramonium | reverse complement strand
ATATATATAAAGTCCTATTGATGATTTAAATCATTTGATATGTACTCCTTGGCCAGAATAAGGGAGGAAACACAAATTTCATCGGGTTTTCATCAAATTACTCTATCAAAGTCTGTCCAAATGCAAATTAACTTCGGGTAACGAGTCCTAGGCCTACGGGAAGCACTACAACAGAGTTATTTCTCGAAAATTCACCCGGAAAATTGAAACTCCGCTAAGTAAGAGTTGTTAGAATTGTTCCAAATTTATTTCTACTCGGCCATAGGAATTAGGGAAGAAGAGAAACTCTCAGGGATTTATAGGTCTTCGATCGAGTTATACGGTGTTGGGTTATAGTTGTTATTGTTGACAAAAGTTATCATCTTTATCAAATTTAGTATTGAAATTAGCCCTATTCTCTCAGAATAAAGGGTACAGTTGGAGGGAATCACCGATTGCAAGTTGAAACTCTTCATCTAAATGAGACTCGGCGTTCGAGGTATGTTAAGGATTATTCCTTTTTGAAGTTATTCTCATCGTATAGTGATACGACCTATGTTTTAAACGTAGATAATGATCCTATATGTTGTAATTAGCGGCTGCTAGTATATAAGGATCAGGTATGTAATGATTAGCTGCTATCAGTAGATTACAGTTACATATATTGTGGTTAGCTGCTAGAAAACATATAAAGATTATATTGCAGTATCCCTTGTAAAGAAAGAACATGTTAAGTGTGACATACGCTAGAAGCACCATAGGAACTCCTCCGTTCTTCAGTTCATTGTGTTAGTAGAATGGATGTTTCATTCTCAAGCCTAGAACTTAGAAGCTCGTGGATAGTTATTGGGCCTGAGTTAGTAAGTTGAACAGCATAGGCGCAGCTAGGCAATATAATTACCAGTTTGGCGCCTGCATTGTCAGTGAAGCACGCCCGAAGGCCATTGCCGTACCTTCACGCCTAGGGCAAGAAATTTAGATAGGATGGCCATACTTTAGAGTCAGCGGCACTAGGATTGTCTAGTGAATTGAGTGACAGCCTGCCATCTAGTTAGCTACTACCAGTGACTATCAGTTCCAGTTGACTTAGCATTGGTCATATAGGTCACCTAGGAAGCCATTGCAGTCGTTCAGGCCAAACAGAACCATGGGTAACCTAAGGAAGGGGACCTTGTTAGCAGTTAGAGGCGGGGCCAACACCCCAGCCCGCTCCTATAGGATGCTGAGGTACAGGTTGTCGTGAGTGGCTAAGTTCATGTAATCTTACCTACAAGGTTAAGAATTGTCAAGAAGAGTCATATAAGATCTGAACAGACCAAGTTAAGGTCTAAAGGACTAGAACCATGTTACACAGTATTACCCTTAGGCTAAGAATTTCAGTAGGCTACCTGTGGAAGAGTAGGGACCGACCGCTCAAAAGCATGTCCGGTAAGTAGTAGCCCTATAGTCGTTCTAGGTAGAGGAACTGAGTTAATTGTCATCCGCGACCCTACAGTTGCTTATGAGTTATAGTTGTTCGAGTAGGATATTTAGAGTATTGTCAGGCCTCTCAAGAACTTGCCCTATCCGGTCTAGACCATTAGAGATTATGATCACTATTAGGATCCTTTAATCCAATACAGATACACGGGGTATGCCTGCTAGCAGCTATATAGAGTATTCTAGGGGCGAGTAGCGGTCGCGTTAAGCCCAGAAGGATAGATACGTCCTTTGAGTGGATAGATTGAGACTTCAGTATAACACATTGGGAGGGATTGCCCTCACCTAGGAGTCTTCCATGACCACCCCAGGGTTACTAGCTGTGTCGTCGCCTACAAAGGCTATATGATGTTGCTCCAAGGAGCAATGTGCCGTCCTAAGGGACGATGCAGAGGCCCAAGGGCCATATTACAGTCCATTCCATGGATGGACTATTATCTTTATGCCATATCGGCATCACACCCTCGTCGAGCCTGGTGCCCAGGGTGCAGTTATTAGGATTCCACCGGACTAAGACACAGCTACAGATCAGGAGCTAAGCGGGTTCAGTTACAGACCCAGGGGACAGGTAGGTTAGCTTTAGCACGAGTAGATTTATAGAAACCTGGATAGGAGTATATAGATTGAAGTGTACTTGCCAGAGCTTATGGGGCCCCCAGTAGGTTATTTCTGTGTTTCTTGTACCTTCCACTCTTATGGGGACTAGGTTAGGTTCTTGTTTGTGTTGTTGTTTTCTAGATATAGCTTATGAATATATGATTGTACAGTCGTAGCTCATATACATGTAGTGTTTTACTAGATGCAGGTTATGAATAAGCAGACTTCCAAGTTAACCTCTACCCCTTCCTTCTACTTACTTTCAGTCTTTAACATCTTTCATTCATCTTACTTACTGCTTTACATATTTGGTACATATTGTACTGACGCCTAACGCTGGGGCGCTGCATTACTTGCCTGCAGGTTTAGACAGACAGGTTGTGAGATCTCTAGGGAGATATTCAGAGTCAGTACATTAGCCAGCTCCTTTCATTCGGAGTTTTCAGGTTGTAGAAGATTACCATCTTTTACTTGTATAGTATTTGGGTAGGCCGGGGTCCTGTCCCGACGACTATTTGTATTCTTAGAGGCTTGCAGACCACAGTCGTATGTTAGTTGGTTGTTGTTGGATGTGCGGGGCCTATGTATGTCTTATCGTATGTGTTGGCCATGTGGGGCCCAGTGTAGCTACCTGTTTTTATTTTTGTTATAACTAGACAACATAGTGGTCTTGTCGGCCCGCATAGGATCACTATTGATGTATGTTGGTTGGGTTAGCTATTTTCTTTTACAGGTGTTGCATGGCCTTGTCGACCCGAGGTTGTGTTTACAGCTAAGATATAGCAATTTATTTTCTTGAATTTGAGTTATTGATAGGCACTAGAGGTGCTTGTGCCCAGCCAGGTCATCCCAGATTCCAGGTTGGCATTAGGTTCCAGTCATGCCTCCCAAGGTGGGGCGTGACAAACTTGGTATCAGAGCAGGTCGTATCCTAGGGAGTCTGCAAGCCGTGTCTGATAGAGTCTTATTTATAAATGCGTTGTGCACCATATTCTATAAGCAGGAGGCTCCGAGGCATGATAGTATGGTTACCCTCCTTCTTCTCAGATCGTGCTATAGAGAAGAGTTGCATAGGGTTGAGCCCCTAAGCTTTCATTGTTACGTCTGTCCAGAATAATGTTCGATATAAGACAGACTCCAGTAAGTCGCAAGATAACTACAGCAGTAGGAGAAGGTACCAGTAAGTTTCCACAATTGGGGGACGGCTAGTCTAATGGCGGAAGTAGACGTCCTTTTTATTTCTCCATCACCCTCTCGAGGCACTGGGAACTTCATAAGGTAATAATATGTCAGCGATGTCTCTAATTCCTTTTTTCAGCTTCAGAATAGTACCTCAAAATGGTATATATATGAGTTGGCTTACCTACTAGCTACTTAGAATAAGACAGGGGCCAAAATTAATGTCAGACCACCTAAAACATACAACGGATCGTGCAGGGTTTGTACCTCTAGCCCTTAGAGTTGTTGAAATTCGCACCCTAGCCCGGGTATAGGATGATAGTGTTACTTCCTACCTCCCAGTTTATTCTTTTAGTACAACAACAAGCGTAAGTAGCGATGGCATGTTGCCCAGAATAAAGAGTAAAGGAGGGTTAGAATTGTTGATCCCGAGAAGGATTAGAAAGTGGTGGAGACCCTTAGTGTTTACAAAGTCACTTAGACCCTCACGATAGTAAATTAAGAGGGAAGATAAGATTGCGAGTAGCACTCAGGTACGTGTGCGAATCTATAAGTGATAAATCCTCAGAAATAGTATAGCCCAGGTTAGAAATAGGCTGATTCTGCCATAGTGTGCTAATGACGGTAAAATATACCTGCAGGATAACGGTTATGGCCCTAGTTGGTTATGTCGAAGGACAGAGAGATTATATGAACGAAACTGGCCTGAGTGTGAGTCAAAACAATACAGGTCAACAAACTTGGTCAATAATATCTTTGACAGTATAAGGCAGAGGGCACAAACCCCAGATCTCAGCCTATGGAAGTAAGGGGGAAGGCACGAGTATCGAACTCTGGAAGGAAATAAAATCACCTCCAGGTTGAAGTAAATTGACAGAGCATGGGACCACTGCTGAACGTTGAGAAATAAGCATCGGACTGACAATTAAGAGATAGCGAGGTTGTAACCTAGAATGCTGCAATATCACCACCAGTTGTGAAGGTAAAGGAGTGATGGTACGGAGACCTTAGCCTAGTGCAGCCAGAGACAAGGCCCAACAGGGAGTCGTCGGTCTGTCAGATAGTAGGGGACAGAGTCTTGAGACCAAGAGGTCAACTCTGCATCCTAAATGTGGTCAGGATTCATTAGTAGACTGGAGCAAGGTACACCATGTTCGTTATTCCCTCCACCCGGGTTTGACGAAAATGCACTAAAGTTATAAAAGAGATCTACTGCTGGCACTGGAAGAAGAAGGATACTACCGAGTTGTGGCATAAGCTCCCATGGCCAGCAAAGAGAGGTTGAGCATAAGAAATTGGGCAGGCTAGCCGTGCCTGTAAGGAAGGGGGAATAGACGGTATGAATAAAGTTGCAAGGTTAACCCATATTAGGGGTAAATTCGATCCTATTCGAGTCAGTATCAAAAGACCAATGAGACTAATTCATTTCTTACCGGTCAGAATTATGTTTTAACTAAAGATTATGTTGAATTGAATATTAAAGAACTGTGTTGGCAATATGATGTCCTATTGTTTATTAAATTTTGACAAAGACTGCAACTTACAGCTAGGTTTTGGAAAAGCTGTCAGAACAAGTTGGAACGCAAATTTATTTGAGTACAGCTTCCCTTCCCTAAAGTGTGACCAAGAAGAGCACACGACCTAGACACTCAGAGTTATGTTAAGGGTAGGAATGTAGGTCCCCGATATGATGGCCTGAAGCGAGTAAGTCAGAATAGTTGAACCGAGCATACGGCCGCAGTCATAGGGAAATACTTAAATTAATTTAGAGACATGTATCAATAGTCTAGGGTCGCTGGGAGCCTTACTTTAGTATATGGAGAAGTTAGAAATTGAAGAAATGACTGGATGTTCCTAAAAACATCTCTAATGAAGGGCATTATGAGATCTGACAAGTAAGGAAAGTCCAACCCTAGATTCATTAAGCTATACCGAGTCCTCCGAGAGATTGGCCAAGTAGCCTATCAGATAGAGTTTCCTTCGGAGCTAGGATCTTCTTATCAATACTACGCAAGTGCGTAGAAGACCTTTTCTTAGATTGACCCAGACGGGGATACTCAAGGTACATAAGTGATGTTCCATAGAGAGACTCCAATAGTTATATTAGATGGTTAGATTCGTGGAAGCTAATTTGAGGACCAAGGTTGTAGCTTATTAGAGATTTAGAAAGGAACAAAAGTATAACAGAGGTGAATTGAGAAGCTAAGGCCAAAGTAAGATCTAAATATCTTCAGTTATTCCAGGATCTATAGTGACAACATACAAATTTAGACAAATTTAGAAACGACAAAATAGTTTTCAAGTATTGAGTAGTGCCCTTATTATTGTTGTTATCAGTCGCTTATATAAGTAATGGCAATATATTATTTAGTTGTTTATAGCATCCTGTGAGATGCCTGTGTTGGACTTTTCTACATTTCAGGTTCCTGGATAGTCCACACTACAAAGGGGACCCTGCCGAAATTTTTCTAAGTATTAGTCGGAAGAGTTAACTCCTGTAAGCCTGAAGATATCATTCGAGGATGAATGTTCCTAAGGAGGGGAGGATGTTACACTCTGTAACGTACTATCATTTAACAGATGCGTACATGTGTATGTTAAGAGTTTTAGAGCATGAAGCATACGGGAAAAGGCCCTGGGCTTGAGTATTCGAGCACGGTAGTGAGCGGGCAGGAGACTCGGGCCGGGGGCTGGCGCATTGGGTGCCGCGATGCGCCACCAGCCTAGCACACTAGCCGACATGTCATGTTAGTGGCTTGGCGTTGTACTACCTATATATATTAACTCCTCTTGATGATTTAAATCATTTGATATGTACTCCTCGACTAGAATAAGAGAGGAAACACAAATTTCATCAGGTTTTCATCAAATTATGCTATCAAACACTGTCCAAACGCAAATTAACTTCGGGTAACGAGTCCTAGGCCTATGGGAAGCATTACTACGGAGTTATTTCTCAAAAATTCACCCAACAAATAGGAACTCCGCCGCGTAAAAGTTGTCAGAATTATTCCAAATTGATTCCTACTCGGCCACATGCATTAGGTAAGCACTTTTCTCTACTGAACTCTCGGGGAATTATAGGTATTCGACCGAGTTATATGGAGTTGATTTATAGTTGTTATTGTTAACAAAAGTTATCACTTTTTTTTATCAAATTTAGTATTGAAATTAGCCCCATTCTCTCAGCATAAAGGTTACAGTTGGAGGGAATCGCCGATTGCAAGTTGAAACTCTTCAGCCAACGAGACTCAACGTTCGAGGTACGTTAAGGCTTATTCGTTCAACAAGTTATTCTTGTCGTATAGTGATACGACCTATGTTTTAAACATAGATAATGATCCTATATGTTGTAATTAGCTACTTCTAGTATAAAAGGATCAGGTATGTTATGATTAGCTGCTATTAGTAGATTACGGTTACATATGTTGTGGTTAGCTTCTAGAAAAAGTATAAAGATTATATCGCAATATCCCTTGTCGGGAAAGAACATGCTAAGTGTGACACACGCTAGAAGCATTTTAGGAACTCCTCCATTCTTCAATTCTTTGTGTTAGTAGAATTGGATGTTTCATTGTCAAGCCTAGACCTTAGAAGCTCGTGGATAATTATTGGGCCTGAGTTAGTAAGTTGGACAGCATAGGCGCAGCTAGGCGACATAACTACTAGTTTGGCACTTGTATTGTCAGTGAAGCACGTGCAAAGGCCATTGGCTTACCTTCACGGCCCAAGGAAAGAAATTTAGATAGGATGGCCATACTTTAGAGTCAGCGACACTAGGGTTATCTAGTCAATTGAGTGATAGCCTGCCATCTAGTTTGCTACTACCAGTGACTGTAAGTTCTAGTTGACTTAGCATTTGTCATACAGGTCGCCCAGGAAGCCATCCTAGTCGTTCAGGCCAAATAGACCTATGGGTACCCTAAGGAAGGGGACCTTGTTAGCTGCTAGAGGCGAGGCCAACGCCCCAGCCCGCTCCTATAAGATGCTCAGGTACAGGTTTCCGTGAGTGGCTAAGTTCATGTAATCTTACCTACAAGGTTAAGAATCGTCCAGAAGAGTCATGTAAGATCCGAATAGAACAAGTTAAGGTATAAAGGAATAGAACCATATTAGCACAGTATTACCCTCAGGCTAAGAATTTCAGTAGGCTACTTGTGTAAGAGTAGGGACCGACCGCTCAAAAGCATATCTGACCAATAGTAGCCCTACAGTCATTCTAAGTAGAGGAACTGAGTAATTGGTCGTCTGCAACCCTATAGTTTCTTATGAGTTATGGTTGTCCGAGCAGGACATTTAGAGTATTGTTAGGCCAATCCAAACCTCGCCCTATCTGGTCTAGACCATTAGAGGTTATGATCACTATCAGGATCCTCTAATCAGATACAAGTACACAGGGTGTGCCTATTAGAAATAATATAGGTATTCTAGGGGCGAGCAGTAGTCATGTTAGGCCCAAAAGGCGAGATATGCCCTTGAGTGGCTAGATTGAGACTTCAGTATAGCACATCGGGTGGGATTGCTCTCACCTAGGAGCCTTCCATGACCATCCCAGGGTTACTAGCTGTTTCGTCACCTATAGAGGCTATATGACATTGATCCAAGGAGCGATATGTCGTTCCAAGGGATGATGCAGAGGCTCAAGGGCCACATTACATTCCATTCCATAACCGTACTATTATCTATATGATGTATCGGCATCACACCCTCGCTGAGCCTGGTGCCCAGGGTTCATTATCAGGAGTCCACAAGACTCAGACACAGCTACAGATCAGAAGCCAAGCTGGTTCAGTTGCAGACCCAGGGGACAGGTAGATTGGCTATGGCACCAGTAGACTCATAGAAACCTGGATAGGGGTATATAGATTGAAGTATACTTTCTAGGGCTTATAGGGGCCCCGGTAGGTTATTTCTATGTTGCTTGTACCTTTCAGGCTTATAGGGGCCAAGTTAGGTTTTTGTTTGTGTTCTTGTTTGCTAGCTATATCTTATGAATATATGATTGTACAGTCGTAGCTCATATACGTATAGTGTTTTACTAGATGCAGGTTATGAATAAGCAGACTTCCAGGTTAACCTCTTCCCCTTCCTTCTACTTACTTTAGTATTTCAAAACTTTCATTCAACTTACTTACTGCCTTACATATTTGGTCCATATTGTACTGATGCCTAACTCTAGGGCACTGCATAACTTTCCTACAGGTTTAGACAGACAGGTTGTGAGATCTCTAGGGAGCTATTGAAAGTCAGTACATTGGCCAGCTCCTTTCATTCGGAGTTGTCAGGTTGTAGAAGATTACCATCTTTTACTTGTATAGCATTTGGGTAGGCCGGGGCCCTGTCCCGACCTCTATTTGTATTCCTAGAGCTTGTATACCACAATCGTCAGTTAGTTGGTTTTTGTTCGCCGTGTGGGGCCTATGTATGTATTATCTTACGTGTTGGCCATGTAGGGCCCAATGTAGCTATCTATTTTTATTTCCTTTATAACTAGACAACATGATGGTCTTGTCGGCCCGCATAGGATCCCTATTTGTATATGTTGGTTGGGTTAGCTGTTTTCTTTTACAGGTGCTGCATGGCCTTGTCGGCCTGAGGTTGTGTTTACAGCCGAGATTAGCAGTTTATTTTCTTGAATTTGAGATATTGATAGGCACCAGAGGTTCCTGTGCCCAGCCAGGTCAGCCCAGATTTCATTGTGGCATTAGGTGCTAGTGATGCCTCCCAAGGTGGGGCGTGACAAAACATAACTGAAAATCATAACTGAACCGAATGACACAAAGCTGAAACTGATTATCATAAGTAAAACTGAGCTTTGGGTCAAACCTACTGAAAACATAATAACATGACTGATGAACATGCATAACTGAAATCATGTGGAACAACAGGACGTCATATAACTGACATTACAATGATAGAGCTTATGTGGTCCCGACTATCACACTCAAGTGGGCAGAGCCATCCAAAGCCTTTCCAGGGCTAAGGACGCTACCATGATATCGATATCAAGCTCAAGGCCCCATGGGGGTAAGGGAAGCTCATTAGGGAGGTCTCAAAGTATATTGTAAACCTATATTGGCGCATAGTTCTGAGGCACAGGGTTGACTCACCCTTAACCTGCTCGGTGCTTGACAGCTCTCTATCGTTTTTCAACGAACCTGATCGTCGTCTAGTGGCGAAGCTGAATAATAACATACATGCATAATCTGAAATCATATCATGAGGATCTTGGGCTAAAACCATACCACAAGCTAAAAAGAATAGGAGTCTAGACTCCAAAACCATATGGTAAGCTAATAACAGGAAATTTAGATATATCATGAAACATACTTGATTATATGGGCTTTTCTAATATTTAAACATGCTTGAAATAGACTTTGATTATTCAAAACATGAATGTAGACATGGGCAATTCGCATTCATACTTTATTCATACACATCTCATCATAATTGTAAACATAGATCATAATGTCAACCTTTTATGAATTCTTTTTTGATTGGGCATCATAGTTTGTAAAACTTGAAATCATAATTTGTAACTTAAAACATTTTAAAATATGCCCATTAATCATAATTAAACATTAGAAACATGTATAGATTATACCCATAATTGATACTTAGAGAATTTACATGTTGGATTAAAACCCCATAGATTCATCAACTAGAATTTCGTAAAATTGAAGAGGGATTGGGCATGGGTGTGGATGATTACACCCATTCATAACCATACATACCTGGGTAAATCAGATTTACACTTCCTTTGAAAGCCCAAGGGAAATTTGGCAAGAAATTGGAGAAATGCTTCAAGCCTGATCTCGAAGGAAAGGCCCTAAGTTGTATGTGTGTAGTGGGAATGCTTATAATAGGTTTAACACCCTTAAAACCCTGCTAAATGAGCTTAAAACGACGTAGTTTAGGTTCTTAGGGCTCAGGAATTATGAAAATACCCTTAATAAAGAACCCGGGAAAACTGTATTGCTGGTGACAATGAGCAGTACCACGAGTTGTACATTTTTACCACGACTTGCGGTGACTGTCTATTACTTCCCTTCCTCATCCTTCAGTTCTCAGGTCTGATACCACGACTCAACAGGATGATTCGTTACATCAAAAAATGATTCTTTGTATCCTCTCGTTACTGCCTCTAATGAAACTACATCTAAACTTCCCACGAGTCACACCATGACTCGTACTTTCATCCTATGAGTCGTGGATTCCATCCGTTATTTGATGGGGAATTTTCCCTGCTCTTCCCACGGACACTTACAACGACTCATTATTTCCCACAACGAGTCGTACCATGACTCGTACTACCCATCCCTGACTATTCCAGAACCAACCCACGACTCCTACCTACACGTCCTACCTTCTTCTAACAGGTTGTTACAAGGCCCGTTGTTGCAACTCCTTCCCTCATAACTGCTATCCACGGGTGGTTTCTATGGGTCGTGGGTCCTTACCACGACTTGTACCCTCAATTGTCCTAAGGAAGAATTTCATATTTTCTGCTGCTTCTCATTTCCGATTTCTGAGTCTAGTCTTAGGCACTTTCGGGGTATTACAATATCTCCCACTTGAGAACGTTCATCCTCGAATGTGGATAAACATACTGAAAAGCTGAGAAATGCAACTACCATGCCAAATACTGAAGATTTATGCTGAGAACGGACAGAGTGACTAACTCCAGACTTAAATACATGACTAAACTGAATTCATGAATCACATGTACATACATTAATATGAAAGAAACTGGTGAACATGAACTGAATATGAAACTGAACAAGATACTAAGGAGAAAACTAGTACCTCAAGCTAGAACTGAGCCGGAAGGGAATAGATGCAGGTATTTAGCTATCATGTCTGCTTCAACTTCCCACGTAGCTCTTCAACATGTTGATTCCTCCACAAAACCTTTACTGAGGCTATTTCTTTGTTCCTTATCTTTCGAACCTGCCGATCAAGTATTTACACCAGAACCTCCTCATAGCTAAGGCTATCCTTCACACCTACACTATCTACCGGGACAACCAAAGCCGAATCACCCAAGCATTTCTTTAAAAGTGACACATGAAACACCGCTAATTTTGAGGGAAACTCCAACTCATATACTACTTTGCCAACCCGTCTCACAATCCGGTACGGGCTAACATAACGGGGACTGAGTTTCCCTTTCTTTCTGAACCTCATCACTCCCTTCATGGGAGATACCTTTAGAAACACCCAATCATCAACTTCAAGCTCAAGCTCCCTCCTCTTCACATACGCATAGGATTTTTGATGACTCTGAGTTGTTTTCAACCTTTCCCTTTTAATTTGAACTTTCTCCATAGCCTCATGGATTGAATCTGTTCCTATCAACGCAGCTTCACCTACTTCGAACCAACAAGAGGCGATCTACATCGTCGCCCATAGAAAGCCTGAAACGGAGTCATCTGAATGCCGGAATGATAATTGTTGTGATATGAAAACTCAATGAGAGGAAAATGATCATCCCAACTACCCTTGAAATCAATTAGACACGCTCTCAACATATCCTCAAGAGTATGAATGGTCCGCTCCGCCTGACAATTTGTTTGCGGTGAAATCCTATGCTAAGCTTGACTTGAGTACCGAGTCCCTTCTGAAATGATCTCTAGAACTGGGAGGTAAACAGAGTACCTCTATCTGATATGATGCAAAAGGGCACTCCATGCAACCGAACTATCTCCCGAATGTACAATTTGTCATAATCCTCCGCTGAATCGGTAGTTTTGACTGGTAGAAAATAAGCTGCCTTAATCAACCTATCTACAACTACCCAAATAGAGTCATACTGTCGATGAGTGCGAGGCAACCCTGTAATGAAGTCCATATTGATCTCCTCCCACTTCCAAGTAGGGATACTAATAATTGGAGCACACCTCCAGGTCTTTGATGCTATACCTTCACCTGTTGATAATTTAGACACTTAGCCACAAACTCTGCTATGTCCTTCTTCATGACATTCCACCAACAGACTTCCGATAGGTCATGGAAAAACTTGGTGGAACCTGGATGTATAGAATATATGGAACCATGAGCCTCATGCAATATCTTCTCCCTCAGGTCATCAACACCCAGTACACACAAACGACCCTGATATCGAAGCACACCATATCTCCCTTGGGAGAAGACCTCCACCTTCTGATTTTGAATGGCTTCCTTCAACTTTACCAAAATAGGATCCTTATCTTGCCTAGCTGTCACGACCCGAACATAGGCCTGGATCAAGACACGGGACAAGGAACCCCGAGAGGCTCAAAGTTGAGTCATGGAATGAACATCACATCTAACTCAATCAATAAGAGCGGAAGATCAACATAATAATCATAGCGGAAGAATGAACACAACATAGCATTAGAATACATACCGAATCTGAAGTTGATTATACGCTATGTCTGTAAAGCCTCTAATTTTGATGAGTTGATGGGACAAGACCCCAACTAACTCTCTAAGTCTGAAACTGAAAATACGAAGATAACTAATAATGAATGGTCCATGGGAGATGAGGACTCACCACTGAAGCTGGATGCTAACTATGAAAACTGACTAGTGATGGGGCTGAGTTTGAAGATCGGAGCTTGTATCATAAAATGATACAACATAGAGTATGCAGTCAATACATGGAATGTACCGAGTATGCAAGGTAGTAAAACCGCTTAAGTAAAATAATTAAAACATGCATAATATGAAACATAATCAAGATAAGAATTTGAGAGTAGGTCTTGCATGCTATTGTTTGAAATCATGAACTGAACATAACTAAACGTCATAATTGAATCGAATAACCTAAAGCTGAAATCTGATGATTATAAGTAAAATTGAACATTGGGCAAACCTGCTTTAGAACACACACACACACACATATATATATCATAAATGATAAACATGCATAACTGAAATCATGAGGATCAATGGGAGACTTGTTATATAACCGACATTACCACGATAGAGCTTAGGTGCTCCCGACTATCACACTCAAGTGGGCTGAGCCGTCTAAGCCTTGCAAGGGCTAAAGACGCAACCATGATATTGATATAAAATAGAAGGCCCCTTGGGGAATGGGAAAGCTCACAAAGGAGGCCCCAAATAATCTAATCATACCTACATTGGCGCGTAGTTATGAGGCATAGCGTTGATTGACCCTTAGCCTACTAGTACTAGACACTATTCCCAAAAATATGCATATGTTCTCCATTATTTTTCAACGAACCTGGTCATCGTCTAGTGACGAAGCTGAATAATCATGTGCACATAAAATCTGAAATCATACATGAGGAGCCTTGGCTGAAACCATGCCACAAGCTGAACAAAATTGGAATCTAGACCCCAAAACCATGTGGTAAGATAATTCGTGAAATTATAAATCATACTTGAACATATGGGCTTGCCCAACACTTAAACATGATTGAAAATACTTTATTCACTTGAAAACATGATCATAGACATGGGTAACATTGAAAACATGTTTTTCATCATAAATATCTCATCATACTTGAACATACATCATAAATCTCAACTTTCATGAACTTCTCATGGATGGGCATTATAATTTATAAAACTTGAAAACATGATTATAATTGAAAACATTGTAAAACTTTTCCATGAATCATAATTCAATAATAGAAACATGCTTAGATCATACCCACGGTAGAAACTTAGGAAATTCATGCATTGGGATAAAATCCCATAGGATCAATACATAGATTTTCATGAATTAGAGAGGGATTGGGCATGAGCGAGAACAAATTCAACCTTTAATAATCCTACATACCTTAGATATTCTAATTCTATAACTCCTCCGATTGCCCAAGGAAGAATCAAGATGAACTTGGAAGGAATTGAGCTTGATCACCTCCCTAGACTTCTATACTTGATCTTAGAATGAACTTACCCTCTTAAAACTCACTATTCATATCTTAAAACGATGTATTTTAGGCCTTAGGATCATAGGAATTACGAAAAAGCCCTTAATAAACTCGCAGGGAGAAACTGACTGCCAGTCCCAACGAGGGACTGGACGAGTCGTTACCACTGGGCACGAGTCGTGATCTCATGTCGTTAAGTACACTGGCCACATATCCTCAAAGGGTCCTCATGAGGGACATAACAATTCGTCAATGGTGACCATGAATCGTGGTCACCTCTCATTGCCTTCACTGCCAAAACTCACCTGGGGCTCACCACGGGGCACACAACGACTCATGGTGCACCCAATGAGTTGTGAAAACCCACCCATTAGGTGCACTACCCAAATCCTCCTACCTTCACCTCATCCCAGACCATGACTCGTGGTCATGTCCGTGGTGACCCAAAACCAGAAATTCCAACTTAAGTCATACTCCTCACCACAAGTCACTTAATGACTCGTGGTCATCTTGACGGGTCACAGGACGACTTGGTGCAAAAAATCCTATTTTCTCTGTTTCAACTCCCGAGTCTGATCTTTTGGGTTTTGGGGTATAACAATATCTCCCCCTTGGGAACATTCGTCCTCAAATGTTGAAAATCATACAAAGAAGCAGAGAAATGCAATCATCATGCTCAAATACTGATCACATAAGCTGAAAACTAACAGAACAATTGCCTCCGAACTGAACTACATGACTGAACTAAATTCATGAATCATACATACGTACTTTTACATGAAAGAAACTGAGGTACATGAGCTGAACATGAAATTGAATAGAGTTTTAGGGCAAAAACTGATACCTCAATCTGGAATTGAGCCAGTAGGGAATAGCTGTGGGTGTCTAGCCATCATATCTGCTTCGACTTCCCACGTAGCTCCCTCAACATGTTGGTTACTCCACAAAACCTTGACTGAAGCTACTTCTTTGTTCCTTAGCTTATGAACTTGCCAATCCAATATCTCCACCGGAACCTCTTCATAACTAAGGATGTCTTTCACACCGACGTTGTCCACTGGAACAACTAAATATAGATCACCCAAACACTTCTTTAAGAGAGATACATGGAAAACTGGATGAACGAAAGCTAATTCTGAGGGTAACACCAATTCATATGCCACCTTGCCAACCCATTTCACAATCCGGTATGGGCCAACATAACGAGGACTAAGTTTTCCTTTCTTTCCGAACCTCATCACTCCCTTCATGGGAGACACCTTCAGAAACACCCAATCATCAACTTCGAACTCAAGTTCTCTCCTTCTCACATCAACATATTACTTTTGGTGACTTTGAGTTGTTTTCAACCTGTCCAGTATGAGCTGAACTTTCTCCATGGCCTCATGAACTGAATCCGGTCCTATCATTGTGGCTTCACTAACTTCAAATCAACCAATAGGTGATCTACACCTCCGCCCATAGAGAGCCTCAAAGGGAGCCATCTGAATGCTGGAATGGTAGTTGTTATTATACGCGAACTCAATAAGAGGAAAATGATCATCACAACTACACTTGAAGTCAATCACACATGCTCTCAACATTTCCTCGAGAGTCTAAATTGTCAGCTCCGCTTGACCATCCATTTGCGGATGAAATATTGTACTAAGCTTGACCTAAGTACCAAGTCCCCTTTTAAATGATCTCCAAAACTGAGAGGTAAACTGGGTACATTTGTTTGATATGATGGAAAAGGGCACTCCATGCAACCATACTAGATCTTGGATGTGTAGTTTGGCATAATTTTCTACGGAATCAGTGATTTTGACTGGTAAAAAATGAGCAGCTTGGGTCAACCTATTCACGACCACCCAAATGGAGTCATACTGTCGAGGAGTGTGAGGCAACCCTTTGATGAAGTCCATATTAATCTCCTCCCACTTCCAAGTAGGGATATTGATATTTGAAGCACACATCTTGGTCTTTGATGCTCAACCTTCACTTGCTGACAGTTTGGACACTTAGCTACAAATTCTGTGATGTCCCTCTTCATGTCATTCCACCAATAGACTTCCTGTAGGTCACGGTACATCTTGGTGGAACCTGGATGTATCGAATATCTAGAATCATGAGCCTCATGCAACCTCCAATTTATCAAATCATCAACGTCTAGGACACAAAAGCGACCCTGATATCGAAGCACACCATCTCCCCCTTTGGAGAAGACCTCTACCTTCTAATTCCCAATGGCTTCTTTTAACTTTACCAAAATAGGGTCTTCGTCTTGTCTAGCTTTCATATCAGTCACCAAGGATGATTCTGACCCATTTTGAAAAATGACACCACCGTCAGTCGAGTCAACCAAATGAACTCCAAACCTTGCTTGTCGATGCACATCCTTCACCAGCTCCTTTCTCCCCTCCTCTACATGGGACACACTCTCCATAGAGAGTCTACTAAGTGCATATGCTACTACATTGGCCTTACCCGGATGGTAAAGGACACTAATGTCATAATATTTGAGCAGCTCCAGCCACCTCCTTTAGCGTACGTTTAGATCCTTCTGGGTAAACACATATTGTAGGATCTTGTGGTCCGTAAACATATCCACATGGACCCTATACAAATAGTGTCTCCAAATCTTCAATGAAAATACCACTGCCACCAATTCAAGATCATGGGTTAGGTAATTCTTCTCATGAACCTTCAGCTGCCTGGAAGCGTATGCTATAACCTTACCATGCTGCATCAATACACAACCAAGGCCGATCCTGGAAGCATCGCAATACACCACAAACCCATCAGCACCCTCAGGTAGGGTTAACACTGGTGTTGAGGTGAGTCGAGTCTTCAACTCCTGGAAGCTCCTCTCACAAGTATCTGACCATTGGAATTTCACTTTCTTCAGGGTTAATTTGGTCAATGGAGTTGCAATAGATGAAAATCACTTAACAAATCTCCGCTAATAATCAGCTAAGACAAGAAGCTCCTAATATCTAAAGGATTCACCGGTCTAGACCAATTCTTCACCACTTCTATTTTCTGAGAGTCCGCCTTTATGCCCCAACATGACACCACATGGCCCAAAAATGCCACCGAGTTCAACAAAACTCGCACTTGCTGAATTTAGCTTGTAATTGGAAATCCTTGAGAGTCTGTAGTACTACCCTCAAATGAGTGGTATGCTCCTCTTCGCTCTGAGAGTATATCAGGATGTCATTAATAAATGCAATCACGAACATATCCAAGTATGGCTTAAATCAAATCCATAAAAGCTGTAGGAGCATTCGTTAGTCCAAAAGACATAACTACAAACTCGTAATGACCATACCGAGTCCAGAAGGTTGTCTTTGGAATGTCACTCTCCTGAACCTTGAGTTGATGGTATCCGGATCTGAGATCTATCTTCAAAAAACACATAGCACCCTCAAGCTGGTCAAACAAATCATCAATTCTAGGGAGAAGATACATGTTCTTGATGGTGACCTTGTTCAATTGCCGATAATCAGTACACATACGAAGAGAACAATCCTTCTTTCGGACAAATAGAACTGGTGCACCCCATGGGGATTTTCTCGGTCTGATGAATCCCTTATCTAAAAGGTCTTTCAACTTCTCCTTCAACTCTTTTAACTTAGCTGGAGACATTCTGTAAGTATTAATAGATATAGGATGCGTATCCGGAAGAAGGTTGACACCAAAATCAATCTCCCGCTTTGGAGGGATTCCTAGTAGATCATCTGGGAAGACTTCTGGATACTCACATACTACTGGGACTAACTGTATAGTCGGGGTATCGAATGTCGCATACTTAACCCTAACTAGATGTTACAGGCAACCCTTGGAGACATCTTTCTGGCGTTAAGGTAAGAAATGAAAAGACCTACATGCACAACTGAACTACCCTTCCATTCTAAGACTAGCTCACCCGAAAATCTGAACTCTACTGCCCGGGTTCTACAATTCACCGAGGCATAACATGCAAATAGCCAATCCATGCCGAGGATAACATCAAAATCGGCCATGGCTAACTCGACTAAATCTGCTGAGGTGACTTTCCGAAGGACTGTGATCGAGCAACTTCTATACAACCATCTAGCTACAACTGAATCACCCACTGGAGTAGAGACTGAGAAGGGTTCTGACAAGATTTCGGGACTGACTCCAAAACTACTAGCCACATAGGGCGTCACAAAAGACAAAGTAGCCCCTAGATCTAAAAAAGCATACACATCAAGGTGAAGAACTTGTAACATACACGTGATTACATCTAGGGAGACCACCTGCTCCTGGCGGGATGCTAAGGCATAGAATCTGTTTTGGCGCTGATCGCCACCTGTGCTAGTGGATGCCCCCTGTTGGGCCGAGCATGTTGGTGGAGCTGCTAAATTGGAAGCTGGGCCTCGGCCCCTATCATGGCTCTGTCTAGCTGCTGGGAAATCTATGAGCATATGTACGGGCTTTCCACAAACAAAGCAAGCACCTGTACCCACCAAACACTGACCCGTGTGCCTCCGGCCACACCTATCACAAACTAGGATACTGGAATCTATGGGCCTGATGCTCTGGCCCTAAGAGCCTAATGCTCTTCCTCTCTGATCGTGCCTAGATGTTGATGGCACACTCATCGCTGAAGATACTAGGGTTGAAGATCTCTGTGGGACTATTGTCGATGCCCACCCCTGGTCTTGGCTGAGAGAACCTATAAGTGTTTTTCCTGGCCCTCTTGGACTCTCTCTCCCTTAGATGCGCCGCCTCCATCTGATGGGCATAAAAAACTATCAGAGGAAAATCCATATCTTGATAGAGCATGGCGGTTCTGCAATCCTTATCCAGGTAGTTTTCCACTCCATGAAAAAACCTGCTCACTCGAGCCCTCTTGTCAACCACTAGCTCTAGGGCATACTTGGACAGATGAGTGAACTCTAGGACATACTCCTGGACCATTCTCTTTCCCTACTTTAGATTCATGAACTCGGCTGCCTTTATCTCCCTTATCTCACGAGGGAAAAACTGATCTAGGAAAGAGACATGAAACTCATCCCAACTGATAGGGCCTGCTCCAATTTCCCTACTATCTTTTCATTGTTTAAACCAAATGTGTGCGACCCCCTTCAACTGATATGAGGCCAAATCAGCACACTCCTCTCCAGTCACCTGCATGACCTGGGTGATCTTCAAAATCTCGTCAATAAATTCATGTGGATCCTCGTCCACCTTTGACCCAAGAAACTCTGGTGGGTTTATCCGCAGAAAATCTCTGACTCATGCTACCGCCACATTCCGTTCTGCGGGACATGTGCTATTGCTTGTTGGTTGACCTGGGCGGTCAAGGCCTGTGCTAGCATCTGAATGGCTACCCTGAATTCTACATGGGCAACTGGCTCCGGTTCATGGTGCACATGGATTGGTGGGGACTGTTGGTGCCTGTCTCTATTGCCATCCTCGTGGCCATTTCTATTTATATTCCTTTTTCCGTTAGCTATGCAGGGAGGCATGATTCTACAATCACGAATAATACGAGTTAGAAGAATAGAGAGACATTTAACTGCACGACATAGATCATGAAAGAAGGGAACATTTCCTAAACGTCTCGTAGCCTCTTCATCGTAAGTGTGGCACGCTTCACACCCATGAAAAAAGACTCTACTTAATGCAGTTTTCAGACACCCTAGGACACTTCAAAACCTACGACTCTGATACCAAGTTTTTCACGACTCGGACATAGGCCCAGATCATGACACAGGACAAAGAACCCCGAGAAGCTCCAAGTCAACCCATGGCATGAACATCACTTCTAACTCAATCAATAAGAGCGGAAGATCAACATAATAATCATAGAGAAAGTCTAAAAATAACATAGCATTAGAATACATACACAAACCTGAAGCTGATTATACACTATGTCCGAAAAGCTTCTAATTCTGATGAGTTAATTGGACAAGACCCCAACTAACTCTCTAAGTCTGAAACTAAAAATACAAAGATAACTAATAATGAATGGTCCTCGGGAGATGAGGACTCACCACTGAAGTTGGATGCTAACTCCAGAAACTGACTAGTAATGGGGCTGAGTCTGAAGATCGGAGCCTGTATCATAAAACGATACAACATAGAGTGTGCGATCAGTACGTGGAATGTACCGAGTATGCAAGGTAAGTAAAACTGCTTAAGTAAGTAAAATCATTAAAATATGCATAATATTAAACATAATCAAGATAAGAATTTGAGAGTAGGGCCTGCATGCTCTTTTCTGAAATCATGAACTGAATGTAACTGAATCGAATGACCCAAAGCTGAAATCTGATGATCATAAGTAAAACTGAACATTAGGTCAAACCTATTTTAAAACATATNCATGCATAACTGAAATAATGAAGAACAATAGAAGACTTGTCATATAACCGACATTACCACGATAGATCTTACATGGTTCCGACTACCACACTCAAGTGGGATGAGCCTTCTAAATCCTTGTTAGGGCTAAAGACGCTACCATGATATCGATATCAAGCTGAAGTCCCCTTGGGACAAGGGAAATCTCACAAAGGAGGTCCCAAATAATCTAATCATACCTACGTTGGCGCGTAGTTCTAAGGACCCCGTACAGATAGTGTCTCCAAATTTTCAAGGTAAATACTATCGCTGCCAACTCGAAATCATGAGTCAAATAGTTATTTTCATGGACTTTTAGCTGCCTGGAAGAATAGGCTATAGCTTTACCGTGCTGCATGAGTACACAGTTGAGACCGATCCTCGAAGTGTCAAAACATACCACAAACACATCGGTACCCTCAGGTAGGGTCAACACTGGTGCTGAGGTGAATCGAGTCTTCAACTCTTGGAAGCTCCTCTCACAAGCCTCTGACCATTGAAACTTCACTTTTTTCTCGGTCAATTTAGTCAACAGCACTGCAATGGATGATAATCCTTCCACAAACCTCCTGTAGTAACCAGCTAAGCCCAAGAAACTCCTGATATCCGAAGGACAAAGTGGTCTAGGCCAATTCCTCACTGCTTCTATGTTTTGAGAGTCCACCTGCACACCATCACTTTATACCACATGACCCAAAAATTCCACTGAGTTTAGCCAAATATCGTATTTGCTGAACTTAGCATACAACTGACAATCCTTCAAGGTCTGTAACACCACCCTCAAATGAGTGGCATGCTCCTCCTCGCTTTGAGAGTATATAAGAATGTCATTTATGTACACGATCACGGACCTGCCTAAGTATGGCTTGAACACCCTGTTCATCAAATCCATAAAAGCTGTAAGAGCATTCGTTAGTCCAAAAGACATAACTACAAACTCATAGTGACCATACCAAGTTCTGAAGGATTTCTTTGGGATGTCACTCTCCCGAACTCTGAGTTGATGGTACCCGGATCTGAGGTCTATCTTTGAGAAACACTTGGCACCCTGGAACTGGTAAAAAAAGTCATCAATCTTGAGGAGGGAATACATGTTCTTGATGGTGACCTTTTTCAATTACTGATAATCAATAAACATCCGAAGGGAATCATCTTTCTTTCGGACAAAGAGGAATGGTGCACCTCACAGGGATTTGCTAGGTTTGATGAAACCCTTGTCTAAGAGATCCTTCAATTTCTCCTTCAACTCCTTTAACTCGGATGGGGCCATTCTGTAAGGAGGAATAGATTTAGGCTGCATATCAGGAAGAAGGTCAATACCAAAATCGATCTCTCGCTCGCTCAGGATTCTCGATAAATCATCTGGAAACACTTTTGGGTATTCACACCCTATAGGAACTGACTAGATAGCCGGGGTTTTGGACGTATCATCCTTAACCCTAACTAGATGGTACACGCAACATTTAGAAATCATCTTTCTAGCCTTAAAGTAGGAAATGAAGCGACCTACAGGCATAACTGAACTATCCTTCCACTCTAGTACTGGCTCACCTGAAAATTTGAACTCCACTGCACGGGTTCTACAATTGACTGAGGCATAACATGCATATAGGAAATCCATACTAAAGATAGCATCAAAATTG
Organism: Datura stramonium; assembly: GCA_018107945.1. Taxonomy (NCBI): domain Eukaryota; kingdom Viridiplantae; phylum Streptophyta; class Magnoliopsida; order Solanales; family Solanaceae; genus Datura; species Datura stramonium. The sequence goes on along the minus strand of JACEIK010003415.1, from coordinate 108,469 downwards.
GTCATGGCTAACTCTATTAAATCTACTGAGGTGACTTTCTGAAGAAATGCGATAGGACAATTTCTATATACCCATTGAGCTATAACTGAATCACCGACTGGAGTAGAGACCGAGAAGGGTTCTGATAGGATTTTGGGAATGGCTCCGAAGCTACTAGCAACATAGGGTGTCACAAAAGACAAAGTATCCCCTGGATCTAATAATGCATATACATCAAGGTGGAATACTTGTAACATACCAGTGACTACATCTGGGGAGACCTCCTGCTCCTGACGAGATGCTAGGGAATAAAATCTATTTTGGTGCTGACCACCACCCGCACTAGTAGATGCCCCCTGCTGAGCTGGACGTGCTGGAGGATGGGCCTCGACCCCTATCATGACCCTGTCTGGCTTCTGGGCAATCTCTAAGCATATATCCAGGCTTCCCGCACCCAAAACGAGCACCTAAACCTGCTAGGCTCTGACCTGTGTGTCTCTGGCCACACCAGCTACATTCTGGATTACTGGACTCTGTGGGTCTACTACTATGACCTATAGAGCCTCATGCTCGTCCCCTATGGTTATGCTTGGATCTGGATGGCATACTTACAGGCGACGACACTGGGGATAAAGATCTCTGGTGAGACTACTGACGGTGCCCACAGGTCTTTCTTGGGATAATCTGAAACTATTAGTCCTAGACCTCTTGACCTTTTTTCTCCCACTCACTCACCTGTAACGCCTACATCTGATGGGCATATAGAACTATTCGGGGAAATTCAATGTACTGATGTAGAATTGCGGTCCTAAAATCTTTGACTAAGTAGTCTTCTATCCCATGCAAGAACCGACTCACTTAGGCTCTCTAATCTGTCACCATCTTAGGTGCATAGTTGGACAGGCGAGTGAACTCTAAGGCATACTCCTGAACTGTCATCTTTCCTTGCTTCAGGTTTACAAACTTGGCTGTTTTGATCTCCCTCATCTCATGAGGGAAGAACCGATCTTGAAATGCGGTATGGAACTCCTACCAATAAATGGGGACTGCTCCAACTGTCCTGCTATCTTTCCACTACTTGAACCAAATATGTGCAACCCCTTTCAATTGATATAAGGCTAGATTAGTGCACTCCTCTCCAGTCACCCCTATGATGTGGGTGATCTTTAGAACCTTGTCGATAAACTCATATGGATCCTCATCCACCTTTGACCCAGGAACTCCGGAGGGTTCATCCTTAGAAAATCTCTAACTCTTGCCGCCACCTCATTCCCATTCTAGGGGATATGTGCTACCGCCTATTGGTTGAACTGGGCAGCCAAAGCCTTAGCTAGCATCTAAATGGTTGCCCTGAACTCTGTTATACCCCGAAAGCCCAAAGATCACCCGGGAGTTGAAACAGGGAAAATGTGAAGATTGTTGCTATAGACTCAGGACGAGTTGTGATATGCCTCATGAGGATAGCCCACGATTTGTCAGGTGACTCGTGGGGAATGCCTGGGTTTTGAGAGGAGTCGTGGAAGAGTTGAGACCTAACGGGCGAGACCACGACTCGTGGTCGGGACCCACGATTCGTGGAGTGAGTCATTAGAAAGCCTAGGGAAGATTATTCAAAGTTAAGGCAGTGTACTTCACGAGTGGTGACCACGAGTCTTGTTCACCCATAATGAGTCGCGAAGTGATCCGTTACGAGCCCAGGAGAATATATGAGGCAGTGCACTTAACAAGGGCAAAGTAACGAGTCGTGCCCTCTAGTAACGAGTCGTCAGGTCACCCGTTAGGGCCACCTGACAGTTATATTTTGCGAATTTAGTAAGGGACTTTTCGTAATTCCTAAGTTTCTAAAGCTTGAACTATGATATTTTGGGGTATGAATAATGGCCTTTTATGGGGTTACGTTCAGATTGCTCATTTTCCATCCATGCATGCAAAGTAGAAGAGATTTGAGAGGGTGATCAAGCTAGAAATCTTCAATTACTTTCAATCTTCTTTTGGGCATTCAAGGGAAAGTAAGATTCATACTCCATCAGGTATGTAGGGTTATGAATGGGTGTTTCCGTTCACACCCATGCCCATTCTCTATTAAATTATGAAAATATATCAAAACTCTAATGGGGTTTTGAATTCAATTTTGTGAAAATCTAATGATTTGCTAATGAGTTTTTATGATTTATGAATTACGTAATATTGTACATATTTTGATCAAATTTTACTTATAAAATTATTGATTTCGATTCCTACTCAATTAAGCCTAATTATGCATGATCTAGAGTGAATCGATTTATGATCTTCTCTTCATTTGTTGATATTTACGAACCCAACATAATTTATGATTCGAAATATGGATTTATTCAAATACCCAATATAATTTGATGATTTACAAGTTATATGCATGATCTTCAAGTATGCANTATTCACAGATGAACAGGGAAGCCAGGATCTGGCTAAAAATTGTTTGCTCCTGTTTGATTCCGGGGGTGCACATGATGGATGTGACCCGGGATCGTGTATTGATGATGAAAAACATGTTTTCAAATTACCCATGTTTATAAGCATGATTTCGAATGAATTGAGTATTGTAAAGCATGGTGAAGTATTTGGCAATCCCCACATGATGAAGAATGATTTACGGTTTATGAATGGATCTCATGATTTTTATCGATTTAAGATGTTGGCCGACTAAAGGGCCTTTGATTCTTGGCTAATCATGTTTTAATGGGGATCAATGAATGATGAATGTTTATATTTTTTTAGCCATGAATCTTAGTAAATGATGTTATTGAGTTACGTATGAGCCTAATATGCATGTTTTTGGGAGCCATGTCTAGCACCGAGCAGCCTGGCGTTCAAAGGACTACGTCGGTGTCTCATAACCACGTGCTACAGTGGGTTTATAATGATACATTATAATGATAATGATCCGCTATTTTTGTAATATCACATAATGCACGTCCCTCGCCTGGCAAGTCAGGGGCGACTCTACCCACTTGAGTGAGATAGTTGGGCATCATGAAAGGCTCTACCATGATGGTGTCGGTTAAGACGAGTCATCCCATTGTTCCTCATATTTCATGCATTGTTATGTTTATGATATTGGCTCAAGTGATGTTTTGATAAAGTTTCTCTTATGACTATGATAATGAACGGTTTATGAATGATTTGAAAACCTTGAGCCCTAAATTATGTTACGATGTTTATGATATGAGCATGATGTCCTACTCTTATGATGTTTTATGAGTTTTCATGTGTTTTAAATGTCTGTTTTACTTGCATACTTGGTACATTCCATGTACTAACCGTATACTTTCTATATTGTATCGTTTCATGATATAGGACCCGACTCTCAGGCTCATCCTCATATATAGATCATCTCAGAGTTCACTTTCAGCTTATTGGTGAGTCCTCATGTTCTGAGGGCTGTTTGACTAGACATTTATGCTATTGTATGTTTCAGTACTTTTCCGGGTTAGTTGGGGGTGTTGTCCTATCAACCCATCATATTCAATAGAGGCTTTCAGGCAATGAAGAGACGCTAGGTCCACCGGAGCAGGGCGAGTTACTTGGGAGGAGTTTCACACGACGTTCTTAGATCTATTCTTCCCTCAGGAGACGAGGGAGTTAAAAGTATAAGAATTCGTGAATATGAAGCAGGGGAGAATGACAGTACAAGAGTATGCTCTCGAGTTCACTCGCTTGTCAAAATATGCCCCAAAGTTAGTGATGGATCAGAGGGAGCGACTAAGCCGATTCGTTCATGGTGTGGCAAAAGGATTACAGGACTGCCATGCTTCATAAGGATATGTACTTTCCTTGTATAGTGTTTTACGCCCAGCATATGGAGGTGGCTCATGTGAGAGAGAGGGAGGCAAATAGGGCTTGGACAGATAGCCATGGGTTTACACATCATAGATTTGGCGGTGGTCACCACCCTCAGTTTCAGAAGAGGTCACTAGCTCTAGCACCATCATCAGCTAGTGTTCCATCTAGACCCAAGGGTGATCAGAAGAGCAAGGCTTCAGGATTAAGGGACTAGAGAGGCACACAGGTGGAACGTACCTCCCCAGCCTGCGGGAAGAGCGGCAAGAGTCATGCCAAGGAGTGTTTGCTTGGCTCAGATATTTTCTATGGGTGTTGTAGGTCCGGCCACATGCGCCGAGCATGTCTATTTTCTAGACAGGATGGTGATAGAGGCCATGTACAACCCACCAGATTAATAGCAGATCTAGCACGTTTAGCTACGTAGGGAGCATCTTCTAGTGGGGGTGGTGGACAGCGCCAAAACAGATTCTATGCCGTCGCCCCACATCAGGAGTAGGAGACATCACCGGATGTGGTCACTGGTATGTTGCGAGTTATTCATATTGATATTTATTCTTTGCTAGATCCGGGAGAAACCTTGTCTTTTGTGACTCCTTATATTTCTAGTAGCTTTGGAGTTAGTCCCGAGACTCTGTCAGAACCATTTTTAGTTTCTACTCCTATTGGTGATTCAGTGGTAGCTAGCGGGTGTATAAAGGATTCCCAGTCACTATATTGCATAAAGTCACATCTGCAGACCTTATAGAGTTATCCATGATTGACTTTGACATTATTCTTGGCATGGATTGGTTGTATGCGTGTTATGCTTCTGTAAATTGTAGAACCCGTGCGGTGGAATTTCACTTTTCGAGTGAATCAGTTTTGGAGTGGAAGGGTAGTTCGGCTGTACCAGTAGGTCAATTTATTTTATTCCTTAAGGACAGGAAGATAATTTCTAAGGGTTGCATGTATCATTTATTAGGGTTAAGTATGTTGAGTCCGAGACCCCGATAATCCAGTCAGTTCCGTTGGTGTGTGAGTACTCAGAAGTATTTCCAAATGATTTATCAGGTGTTCCTCCTGAGAGGGAAATTGATTTTGGTATTGACCTTCTACCCAATATGCAGTCTATCTCTATTCCTCCTTACAGGATGGCCCTAGCTGAGCTAAAGGAGTTAAAGGATCAGTTGAAGGACCTGCTAGATAAGGGCTTCATTATACTGAGAAAGTCTCCATGGGGTGCACCAGTTTTATTTGTTCGAAAGAAGGATGGTTCGCTTCGGATGTGCATTGATTATCGGCAATTGAACAAATTCACCGTTAAGAAAAGGTATCCTCTACCCAGGATCGATGATTTGTTTGACCAGCTACAGGGTGCAAGGTGTTTCTCAAAGATAAATCTCAGGTCAGGGTATCATCAACTTAGGGTTCGGGAGTGTGATATCTCGAAGATAGCCTTTAGGACGCGGTATAGTCATTATGAGTTTGTAGTTATGTCTTTTGGGCTAATAAAGGCTTCTACACCTTTTATGGACCTGATGAACAGGGTGTTCAAGCCGTATCTGGACATCTTCTTGATAGTGTTCATTGATGACATGCTTATATACTCTCGGAGCGAGGAGGAGCATGCCGCTCATTTGAGAGTGGTGCTTCAGATTCTCAAGGATCGCCAAATGTAAGCAAAGTTCAACAAGTGCAAGTTTTGGTTGAACTCGGTAGCATTTTTAGGTTATGTGATATCAAGCGAGGGCATAAAGGTAGATTCTCAGAAAATCGAGGCGCTGAAGAATTGGCCTAGACCGGAGAATCCTTCGGATATTCAGAGTTTCTTGGGCCTAGCTAGTTATTACCGGAGATTTGTTGAAGGCTTTCCATTGATTGCAACACCTTTGACCAAGTTGACTCAAAAGATGGTAAAGTTCTAATGGTCGGAGGCTTGTGAGAAGAGCTTCCAAGAGTTGAAGACTCGACTTGCTACCGCACTGGTGTTGACCCTACCCGAGGGTGCGGATGGTTTTGTGGTGTATTGTGATGCTTCAAGGATCGGACTCAGGTGTATTGATGCAGCGACGGAAAGTAATAGCATATGCCTCTAGACAGTTAAAGATCCATGAGAAGAATTACCTGACCCATGATCTAGAGTTGGCCGAGGTGGTATTCGCTCTGAAGATATGGCGACATAACTTGTATGGGGTCCATGTGGATGCATTTACGGACCACAAGAGCTTACAATATGTGTTTACACATAAGGACCTCAATCTACAAAAAAGGAGGTGGTTAGAGCTCCTCAATGACTATGATATGAGTGTTCTTTACCATCCGGGTAAGGCTAATGTGGTAGCGGACGCACTTAATAGACTTTCCATGGAGAGTGTGTCCCACGTGGATGAAGGAAAAAAAGGATTTGGTGAAAGATGTGCATCATCTCGCAAGTTTAGGAGTTAGGTTGGTTGACTCTACTGATGACGGTGTTGTTGTGCAAAGCAGATCTGAATCGTCATTAGTGACTGATGTGAAATATAGACAAGATGAGGACCTGGTTCTGGTAAAGTTGAAGGAAGTCGTTCAGAGTCAGAAGGTTGGAGGTTTTCTCCTAAGGGGGAGATGGTGTGCTTCGGTACCAGGGTCGCCTATGTGTTCCAGATGTTGAAGATTTGAGGAGCCGGATATTGCATGAGGCCTATGGATCCAAGTATTCTATCTATCGGGGTGCCACTAAGATGTATCGTGATTTACAAGAAATTTATTGGCGGGGTAGCATGAAGAAGGATACTGCAGAATTCATAGCCAAGTGCCTGAACTGTCAACAAGTAAAGGTTGAACATCAAAGGTCGGGAGGAGTACTTTGAGATATCAGCATTCCTACTTGGAAGTGGGAAGAGATTAATATGTACTTCATCACAGGACTACCTCGTACTCGCCAACAATATGATTCCATATGGGTGCTAGTGGGCAGGTTCACCAAGGCTGCACATTTTCTACCGGTGAAGACCACGGACTCAACAGAGGATTACACCAAGCTATATATCCGAGAGTTTGTTCGATTACATGGAGTGCCCTTGTCCATTATTTCAGATCGATGTACTCAATTTACCTCTTAGTTTTGGCGGTCTTTTCAGAAAGGGCTTGGGACTCAGGTTAAGCTCAGCACAGCCTTTCATCTGCAAACGGATGGCCAAGATAAATGAACAATCTAGACTCTCGTGGACATGCTGAGAGCATATGTGATGGAATTCAAGGGTAGTTGGGATGATCACTTTCCCCTGATCGAGTTTTCTTACAATAATACCTATCACTCCAGTATTCAGATGGCACCGTTCGAGGATTTTTATGGGCGGAGATGTAGACCGCCCATCGGATGATTTGAGGTTGGTGAGGCAGCTATGATAGGGCCAGATTCTATTCATGAGGCTGTGGTGAAGGTTCAGTTGATAAGGGACAGGATGAAAACCACTCAGAGTCGTCAAAAGTCATATGTTGATGTGAGGAGGAGAGAGTTTGAGTTCAAGGTGGGCGATTGGGTATTTCTAAAGGTATCTCCCATGAAGGGAGTAATGTGGTTCGGAAAGAAAGGAAAACTCAGTCCTCGCTATGTTGGTCCCTACCGGATTATGAGAAGCGTTGGTAAGGTGGTGTATGAGTTGGAACCGCCCTCAGAGTTGTCTTTTGTGCATCTTGTGTTTCATGTATCGCTTTTGGAGAAATTTTTGGGAGATCCAGCTCTAGTAATCCTGATAGACAACGTTGGTGTAAAAGATAACCTTAGCTATGAGGAGGTTCTGATGGGAATATCATATCGTCAGGTTCGAAAGCTAAGGAACAAGGAAGTATCTTCAGTTAAGGTATTATGGAGGAATCAACATGTTGAAGGAGCTATGTGGGAAGCCGAAACGAATATGATGGCTAATTACCCAAATTTATTCTCTACTGGTTCAATTCCGACTTGAGGTATCAGTTTTTCCCTATAACTCTATTTAGTTTTTATGTTCAAATCATGTGTTCAAGTTTATTTTATATGCATGGATGTGAATGTGAAGTATGAAATTAGTTCAGCTATGTGGTATGAATCGGAGGCAATCATTCCATTAGTTTCGGTTTAAATGATCATTATTTGAATGTGATAATTGTTTCATCTATGCATTACTATGTGTTTTCCAACATTCGAGGATGAATGTTCCCAAGGGGGAGATATTGTTATACCCTGAAATGGTTACAAATGGATGTTTCCGTTCACACCTATGCTCATTCTCTATTAAATTATGAAAATCTATCAAAAATCTCATGGGGTTTTGAATTCAATTTTGTGAAAATATAATGATTTGCTAATGAGTTTTTATGATTTATGAATTACATCATATTTTATGGATTTTGATTATATTTTACTATTTATTTTACTTATAAAATTATTGATTTCGATTCCTACTCAATTAAGCCTAATTATGCATGATCTATGATGAATGGATTTATGATCTTCTCTTCAATTGTTGATATTTATGAACCCAGCATCATATATGATTCGAAATATGGATTTATTAAAATATCCAACATGATTTGATGATTTACAAGTTATATGCATGATCTTCAAGTATGCATGGGCCTTATGATTTATGAACTTTTAATGATGAAAAGCATGTTTTCAAGTTACCCATGTTTATAAGCATGATTTTGAATGAATTTAGTATTGTAAAGCATGGTGAAGTATTGGGTAATGCCCACATGATGAAGAATGATTTACGGTTTATGAATGGATCTCATGATTTATCGATTTATAATGTTGGCCGACTAAAGGGCCTTTGATTCTTGGCTAATAGTGTTTTAATGGGGATCAATGAATGATGAATTTTTATTTTTTTAGCCATGAATCTTAATGAATGATGTTATTGATTTATGTATGAGCCTAATATACATGTTTTTGGGAGCTGTGTCTAGCACCCAGAAGCCCGATGTTCAAAGGACTATACCGGTGTCTCATAACCACGTGCCACCGTGGATTTATAATGATACATTACAATGATAATGATCCCCTATTTTCGTGATATCACATAATGCACGTCCCTCGCCTGGCAAGCCAGGCGCGACTCTGCCCACTTGAGTCAGATAGTTGGGGCATCATGAAAGGCTCTACCATGATGGTGTCGGTTATGAAGACTCCTCCCATTGTTCCTCATGTTTCATGCATTGTTATGTTTATGATATTGGCTCAACTGATTTTTTGATAAAGTTTCTCTTATGACTGTGATAATGAACGGTTATTGAATGATTTGAAAACCTCGAGCCTTACGTTATGTTACGATGTTTATGATAAGAGCATGATATCCTACTTCTATGAGGTTTTATGAGTTTTCATGTATTTTAAATTTCTGTTTTACTTACCTTGCATACTCGGTACATTTTACGTCTTAACCACATACTTTCTATGCTGTATCATTTCATGATACGGGACCCGGCTCTCAGGATCATCCTCATATATAGATCCTCTCCGAGTTCACTTTCTGCTTATTGGTGAGTCCTCATGATCCGAGGGCTGTTTGACTAGACATTTATGTTATTTTATGTTTCAGTACTTGGTTGGGTTAGTTGGGGGTGTTGTCCCATCAACCCATCATATGCAGTAGAGGCTTTTAGACAGTATGTAGTACTCAGCTTGCATGTATGTCCAGATATTTCTTATGTTATGATATGTTATGATTATGTTTACGTTTCCACTATGTCTTATTTTCGGTCTTCCACTTAAAGTGAATGAGATAGATGTATAATTATGCCATGGGTCTACTTGGGACCTCTCGGGGTTCCTTGTCCCGGTTACAATCTGGGTCTATGTTCTGGTCGTGACAAACATTGCATGGGCAACCTGCTCGGGTACATGATCATTATGTGTTGGTGGGGCCTACTGGTGCCCATCTCCATTGCCATGCTCATGGCTATTTCCATTTCCATTTCTTCTCCCGTTGACGCAGCGAGGAGGCATGATTCTGCAAACGGGTATAGTAAGAGTTAGAAGGATAGAAAGACATTTCATCGCACGACTAAGATCATGAAAGAAGGGAACATTTCCTAAGACGTATCATAGCCTCTTCGTCATAACTGTGGTGCGCTTCACACCCATGAAAAAGACTCTACTTAATGCCGCTTTAAAACATCCTAGGACACTTCAAAACCTAATGCTCTGATACCAAGTTTGTGACGACCTAAACATAGGTCCGGATCGAGACACGAGAAAAAGAACCTCAAGAGGCTCCAAGTCAACCCATGGAATGAACATGACATCTAAATCAACATAATCAAGAAGAAGTCTAACATATATAATAAAGCGGAAGTCTGAGAATATCATAACATCTGAATACATAATACAAGTCTGAAACTGAATACATGATGTGTCTGATAAGCCTCTACTACTGACGAGTCGATGGGACAAGACCCCAACTAACTCACTATAGTATGAAACTGAAAGTACTAAATACAACTGATAAAGGGCCCTCGGAAGATGAGGACTCACCAACTAAGACTGGAAGATGCTAATACCGAGAGTCTGACTACTGGCGAGACTAATCTTGAATATCCGAGCCTGTGTCATGAAACATTACAACATAGAGTATGCGGTCAGTACGTGGAATGTACGAGTATACAAGGTAAGTAAAAACACTAAGTAAGTAAAGTCAGTGATCATGCATAACATATAACATTTCATCATAAGAGTCTGAGAGTAGGGCTTTTATGCTATTATATGAAAATATGATTTAAACATAATTGAATATCATAACTGAATTGAATGACCCAAAGAAGAAAATTGATAATCATAAGTAAAACTAAACATTGGGTCAAACTTGCTGAAAACATAACGGAAATCATGAGGAAAAATGGGAGACGAATCACATAACTGACATTACCACGATAGAGCTTACGTGGTCCCGACTATCACACTCAAGTGGGAAGAGTCGTCCAAAGCTTTGCCAGGGCTAAGGATGCTACCATTATATCGATATCGAGATCAAGGCCCCATTAGGGCAGGGGAAGCTCACCATGGAGGTCCCAAAGTATAAATGTAAACCTAAGTTGGTGCGTAGTTCTGAAGAACAGGGTTGACTGGCCCTTAGCCTGCTCGGTGCTAGACACTACTCCCAAAAACATGCATTTTTATCTCCATCATTTTTCAACGAAGCTGACCATCGTTTAGTGACGAACCTAAATAATAACATACATGCATAATCTAAAATCATATCATGAGGAGAGTTGGGATCAAACCATACCACAAGCTGAAAATAATTGGAGTCTAGACTCCAAAACAATGTGGTAAGATAATAACATGAAATTTAGATAAATCATGAAACATACTTGATTATATGGGATTTCCCAATATTTAAACATTCTTGAAATGAACTTTTATTATTCAAAACATGAATATAGAAATTACCCTATTACAGTCCTTCAAAAAGTCACCTCAGCAGATTTAGGGGAGCTAGCCATGACAGATTTTGATTTTATCTTTGGCATGGATTGGCTACATATATGTTATGCCTAAGTCAATTGTAGAACCCGTGCAGTAGAGATCAGATTTCCGGGTGAACCAGTCTTAGAGTGGAAAGGTAGTTCAGATATGCCTGTAGGTCATTTCATTTCCTACCTTAAGGACAGAAAGATGATCTCTAAAGGTTGTATGTATTACCTAGTTAGGGTTAAGGATGCTACGTCTGAGACCCTGACTATCCAATTAGTTTCCATAGTAAACGAGTATCCAGAAGTGTTTCCAGATGATTTACTGGGAATTCCTCCTGAGCGGGAGATTGATTTTGGTATTGACCTTCTTCCTAATACACAGCCTATATCTATTCCTCCTTATAGAATGGCTCCTGCTGAGCTAAAGGATTTGATGGAGCAGTTGAAAGACTTCTTGGACAAGGGATTGATCATACCTAGCAAGTCCCCATGGGGTGCACCAGTTTTGTTTGTCCGAAAGAAAGATGGTTCTCTTCGTATGTGCGTTCATTTTCGATAATTGAACAAGGTCACCATCAAGAACATGTATCCTCTTCCCAGTCTTGATGATTTGTTTGACCAGCTTCAGGGAACTAAGTGCTTTTTAAAGATAGATCTCAGATTTGAATACCATCAGCTCAGGGTTCGTGTAATACCCCGAAATCCCTAAGATCAGTCCCGGGAGTTGAAACATAGAAATCAGGAATTTCTGCACCAGGTTACAGGATGAGTCATCCAGTGATCCGTCAGGACCCTACGAGTTGTTAAGTGACTATGGGGAGAGGCTTGAACTTGGTTGAAATTTTATGTTCAGAGTGATCACAGGGGGTGACCACGAGTTGTGGTCAGCACCACGACCCGTTAACCCATCTGTTGTCAAGAGAGGTTGGTGGATCAAGGATTTTAGGCAGGGCACCTAACGACTGGTCACCACAAGTTGTTAGGTACACCACGATTTGTGGTGTCCCTCGTGGTGACCCTCATGGGAGTTTTGGCAGTGCATGTGACGAATGCAGACCACGAGTCATGGGCAGGGATGACGACTCGTCCAGTCCCTCGTAGGGACTGGCAGTCTATTTTTCCCTACGAGTTTATTAAGGGTTTTTCTATAATTCCTAAGTTCCTAAGGCCTCACCTATGTCGTTTTAAGCTCTGTTAGAAGGGTTTTAAGAGAGTTAAACCTATCCTAAACCTTATCATTCCATGCATGTAAGAATAGAAGGCCATTAGGAGTGATCAAGGCTAGAATTCATCAATTCTTCTTTAATTTCCTTTGGGTGTTCAAGTAAGAGAGTAGAAGCAATTTACCCAGGTATGTGAGACTATGAATGAGAGTTCCTTTCACTTTCATGCCCTAAAATCTTCTCAAAATCACATGAGTTTAAATTCTATAAGTCAAGTTTCACGATCCATGAGGTTTATGCCAATTCTTGTGAAATTCGATATGATCTATCAATAGGTCAATATCCTTCATGTATTAAGTTATGTTTTATGATCCATGAGTAGATTTTATGATTATTTTGAATATAAATTTATAGATTTGAGTTTAAATCCAATTATGCCCAATTATGTATGTTTTTATGAAAAGTCAAGTTATGATTTCGTTATGATCTTGATCTAAATTATCCCAACTATGGTTTATGCTTTATGATATGATTTCTCTCAACTACTTATCATGGATTTATGAGATGTCAAGTATATACATGTTTTACAAGTATGTAGAAATTTCATGATTTATGGATTTATGATTATGGCCAACTCACGGGCCTTATTTCATGGCTAGTTCACGTATTTCAAACATACTTATGATTATGATGATTTAAATAGCTCGTGACTCTCATGTATGTTTTCCTTATTATCCTATGAGCACTATATATATTTTGGGAGTAGTATTTAACACCAAGTAGACCCAGGATCCAAGCATACCCCGAGTCTCAGAACTACATGCCAACGTAGCCATGATGGGACCTCCTTTGTGACTATCCCTTTTGCCTGAGTGGGACTTACATGAGTGATATCACGCCTCTTTTCATGGTTCTACCCTTGACAAGGTACAAACACCCTCCCAACTAGGGGTTTACAGGTCGCGCTCCATGTGTGCTCATCTGGGGTATGTCGGTTATAAGAATCTCCCACTATTCCTCATGATTATTGCATGGTTAAGATTATGTACGTTGTCTCAAGTCAAGTTTAATAAAGATTTTCTCTTATGATTATGAATATGATTGATTTACAAATGTTTTGAAAACCTTGAGCTCTTATGTTTACATTATGATATTTACATTATGATCATGTTGTCCTACTCTTATGAACTCTTATGTATTTTAACTGTCCGTTTTACTTACCTTGCATACTCGATACATTCCAAGTACTGAATGATTATTCTATGTTGTATCATCTTATGATACAGGCTCTGATATCTAGGCCCAGTCCTGCCGCTAGAAAGATTCCCTGAGTTAGCTTTCCTCAGTCCCAGTTGGTGGGTCCTCATCTTTCGAGTTCCTTTCTACACAGACATGTTCAACATTTTTAGTTGCAGACTATAGTGAGTTAGTTGGGATCTTGTCCCATCAACTCTTCAGTGTTAGAGGATTTTTTGGACATAGTTTGTATTTAAGCTTTAGACTCATGTATGTAATCATATGTTATGCTTGATTAGACTTCCGCTATGTTATTTATGATGATCTTCCGCTTATCTATGATTGAGTTAGATGTATGTTCATGCCATGGGTCGACTTGGAGCCTCTCGGTGTTTCTTGTCTCGTGTCTCAATCTATGCCTATGTTTGGGTCGTGACAGTTCGAGAGAGTGACATCCCGAAGATAGCCTTCAGAACTCGATATGGTCACTATGAGTTTGTAGTTATGTCTTTTGGACTAGCGAATGCTCGTGCAGCATTTATGGATTTGATGAACAGGGTGTTCAAACCATACTTAGATATGTTCGTGATTATGTTCATAGATGACATCCTAATATACTCTCGGAGCAAGGAGGAGCATGCCGCTTATTTGAGGGTGGTGGTACAGACTCTTAAGGATCGTCAGTTGTATGCTAAATTCAGTAAATGTGAGTTTTGGTTGAACTCGATGGCATTTTTGGGTCATGTGGTGTCAAGTGAGGGTGTACAGGTAGATTCTCAAAAGATAGAAGCGGTGAAGAATTAGCCTAGACCGGTGAATCCTTCGAATATCAGGAGTTTCTTGGGTTTAACTGGTTATTATCATAGATTTGTTGAGGGGTTTTCATCCATTACAACCCCATTGACTAAATTTACCTAGAAGAATCTACCCGTGAGAGGAGCTTCCAAGAGTTGAAGAATTGACTCACCTCAACACCAGTGTTAACCCTACCCGAGGGCACTAATGGGTTTGTAGTATATTGTGATGCTTCGAGGATCGGCCTTGGTTGTGTATTGATATAGCATGGTAAGGTTATAACACATGATTCCATGTAGCTGAAAGTCCATGAAAAGAATTATCCGACTCATGTTCTTGAATTGGCGGCGATAGTATTTTCCTTGAAGATTTGGAGACACTATTTGTACGAGGTCCACGTAGATGTGTTTACGAACCACAAAAGCATGCAATACGTGTTTACCCAGAAGGATCTGAATCTATGTCAAAGGAGGTAGTTGGAGTTACTCAAGGATTACGATATAAGTGTCCTATACCATCCAGGCAAGGCTAAGGTGGTAGCAGACACTCTTAGTAGGCTTTCTATGGAGAGTGTGCCCCATGTAGATGAGGGAAGGAAGTAGCTAGTGAAGGATGTGCATTGGCTTGCACGGCTGGGAGTTCGTTTGGTTGACTCAACTGATGGTGGAGTTATTGTTCAAAATGGGTCAAAATCATCCTTAGTGATTGATGTTAAAGCTAGATAAGACGAGGATCCTATTTTGGTAAAGTTAAAGGAAGTCGTTCAGAATCAGAAGGCAGAGGTCTTCTCCAAAGGGGGAGATTGTATGTTCCGATATTAGGGTCGTCTGTGTGTACCAGATGTTGATGATTTGAGAGATCGGATATTGCACGAGGCTCATTTTTTCAGATACTCTATACATCTAGGTGCCACCAAGATGTACCGTGACCTGGGAAGTCTATTGGTGGAATGGCATGAAGAAGGACATAGCGGAGTTTGTGGCTAAGTGTCCGAATTGTCAGCAGGTGAAAGTGGAGCATCAAAGACCAAGAGGTGTGCTTCAAGACATCAGTATTCCTACTTGGAAATGGGAGGAGAATAAGATGGACTTCATCATAGGGTTGCCTCGCACTCGTCGGCAGTATGACTCCATTTGGGTGGTTGTGGATAGGTTGACTAAAGAAGATCATTTCTTACTAGTCAAAACTACTGATACAGTAGAGGAATATGCTATATTATACATTCAGGAGTTAGTTCGGTTGCATGGAGTGCCATTGTCTATCATATCGGATAAAGGTACTCAGTTTACCTCCCAGTTTTGGAGATCGTTTCAAAAGGGACTTCGTACTCAGGTCAAGCTTAGTATAACATTTCACACACAAATAGATGGTCAGGCGGAGTAGTCTATTCAGACTGTTGAGGATATATTAAGAGCGTGTGTGATTTATTTCAAGGGTAGTTGGAATGACCATTTTCCTCTCATTGAGTTTGCGTATAACAACAACTACCATTCCAGCATTCAGATGGCTCTATTTGAGGCTCTCTATGGGTGGAGATGTAGATCATCTATTGGTTGGTTTTAAGTCGGTGAAGCTGCGATGATAGGACCGGATTCAGTCCATGAGGCTATGGAGAAAGTTTAGCTTATAAGGGACGGGTTGAAAACGACTTAGAGTCGCCAAAAGTCCTATGCGTATGTGAGGAGGAGAGAACTTGAGCTTGAAGTCGATGATTGGGTGTTTCTAAAGGTGTCTCCCATGAAGGGAGTGATGAGCTTCGGAAAGAAAGAGAAACTCAGTCCCGTTATATTGGCCCATACCGGATTGTGAAACGGGTTGGCAAGGTAGCATATGAGTTGGAGTTGCACTCAGAATTTGCTTCAGTTCATCCAGTTTTCAATGTATCGCTCCTAAAGATGTTTTTGGGTGATCCATCTCTGGTTGTTCTGTTGGACAATGTTGGTGTGAAAGACAACCTTAGTTATGAAGAGGTTCCGGTGGAGATACTGGATCATCAGGTTCATAAGCTAAGAAACAAAGAAGTAGCTTTAGTCAAGATTTTATGGAGGAATCAGCATGTTGAGGGAGCTACGTGGGAAGCCGAAGCAGATATGATGGCTAAATACCCACATTTATTCGCTTCTATCTTAGTTTTAGCTAGAGGTATTAGTTTCCTCCTTAGTACTCCATTTAGTTTCATGTTCAGTGATCGTGAGCAAAATAGCATGTCCAAGTGATACTTTATAACTTAGTTTTACCTTGTTTATCTAATTAATTATATACATTTTCATGTAATTTTATATAA